>JAQQZZ010080570.1:0-36576 GCA_030265115.1 Mopalia vespertina
ATCAATGCAAAGACATTATTGACAGCAAAGAAAGACAAGACCTGACATTCACAAACTTCAATGCAAAGAAAACATAATAAGATTTGCTTCCTGCTACCTCGGAGCTGAGAGAGCTTGAATCTTGACATCTAGTTAGTGTATTATACTTCAGTTTTGTAATGATCTAGCCTAAATGATGTGGAACTGTTTTAAGCATAAATACAGTAAAAAAAAAACATGTTTGACACATTTACCTGTTACTGGATCTTGATAGGCATAAATAAACAGCGCTGTGTGGAAAGGTGGGCCATTGTGTGCGTATGTGTGTGTGTGTGGTGGTGGAGGAGGGTTAAAAGGGGGAGGGGAGTTCTTATTCTGTTTCATTGTAAAGTGGAAGCTGGTAGAACCATAGGGAGATGTTCAGAGTACATGTACCAGTACAGAGCTGGATGATAAAATAACACTTAACATGCTTAACCCCTTCCAGGAAATAAGAATGGCCTCAACCATGTGGTTGATCTTAATGGCACACAGGCAGATTAAAAAAAACTACTTTATTTTGTTTTCAAATGTAAATAGTTTAATATTGTAATGAACTAATATTTTATAATTGACCTTTTTTTATATAACCACTTTACGCCTTTTTAAAACTGTTGGACTATTCAGGGTTTTAAGCAGAATGTTAGATTATTTCAATTTCAAGACGGACGGTATCCAAGGATTCTAACTGGAGAAGGAAACCATCCTCTGAATTAAAGACAACAAAATCGAATTTCTGTTGCCATCCACCTTGTAGTATTTGACGTTTTCCCTATCATTCATATGTAAATTTGATAGAAACTAAGGCTCTTTTTAATTATGCATCGATTGCTTGTTTGTTTGATTCGGGTTTTATGTCGGTACATTGAAGTAGGATTAGTTAGCGCACATGCTAACCACTAACAGGCCTGTGCTGTAATCTTTTCCGGCATAACCTAAAAATCGGTCCTCTATAATTTTGTGAGGTAACCTAACATTTGCATTTTCCCCTGGTTTGCTGATTTTTAAAATATATAAATAGAGCACAATTGCTTTAAAACACAAACTTCATTGATTATCGGATGACAAAATTGTCAAAATCAGTAACAAAATGCAAATTTAGAGAAAATTTGGGTAACCTATTAATTGGTCCTCTTAAATTAAGTTTGCATAACCATGGGGAAACCCTGTTCTGCCCATTCTCCCCAACAGCACAGGCCTGATTTTCCCTATCACTCTTAATTATCTATCAATTGCTCATTCGTTTGTTTGATTCGTTTGTTTGATTCGGGTTTTACGTCGTTACATTGAAGTAGGATTAGTAAGCGCACATGCTAACCACTAAGCCACGATGACAAAGATCACTTTCTGGCTAAGAGTATATACATTTGAATCCCATTTCTATAAGTTATAATTATTAGGGAACTTCTACTGTCTAAGATGATTAATCACTATCAGGAAACAATAATGGCTTCATCCAGATGCCAAATCTTTTTTGCAAAGTGCAGAAAATTATCAAGTAGGCTACAGATTCTCTGCAGAATACAGCTAATTGTGTTCTTGTGTTTACGCCTTGGCAGCTTAAGTAGGAGTCACAATCACTCCCAAAACATGATTATATAGCTACTTTTATTGGTCATACATGTAAGAATTTGATGATCATTTACTTGTACCACTAGACAGGGATGGAAATGAGGAGTGGTCATTGATAGGTGATAACCTAAACAAATCTGACAAAAGTGCATCAAAATGGAGGGATTTTTCCATCTTGAATAAATAACAACTGATCCCATTTCCATCTAAAATAAGCAATCAAAATAGTTTCCAGTATTTGAACCGCAGCTGGGTATTGTGCTGTGTGGTACTTTGGGACAGGATATATATATTGAGTAAATGAAGAGAGAAAAAATGTGCTTGCCAGATATGGAATGATGAATCAGTGGATACAGTCAAGTCAATATCTGGCAGTGTGAGTGACCGATCAACATTTAGTTTCATTTCAAAGTCAAATAACTGTATGTTAATAAAACTGGTCATATTCACAGCTCAATTTTACAAATATATTTTCCCTTATTTTAAACCCTGTTATTATTCAGACAGCTACATGTAACAGGTGAAAACACAGGAAAACATGTTCCATTTATATTAATAAAGCTGAGACAATTTTTCATCGTATAAGGTCTAGTGCTCTGCTGTTTAATTCAGCAAGACGTACCATTTTAAAAGTTACTTACACTTATCGCTTCAATCCAAGTAAATATGTGTAAGCAGAAAAGCAAGAAAAATAACTTACCTTTTGTAAACAAATAATGTTCCCTCAATAGAAGTCTTTTCCTGTAAATAAAAGGGGAAGAGTGTTAAAAATACAGCAAAATATTATGAAACTAAAAAAAAAAACATGTGTACAATTGTTTGTCTCTACAAAGTGGGGAAGTGGGGCTTGTTTAATAAAGCATGCGTAGCTTATGTTTCATCTTTAGTGTCAAGGCACAATGTTTTCTATGTGAGCCATTCCTGTCACAATGTTTTCTATGGGAGCCGATTTATATGTTTCCCAAATTGTTTGCAGTGTTCATCTAAATTTGTATTTGGCTACTGATTTTGACAAATCTTGTCAATCAGATCATTAATGAAGTTTGTATTGTAAAGTAATTTTGCTTAATATTTCATAAATGCAAATTTATGTATTTTAAAAATCAGCAAAAACGGTAAATTTAGAGGATTGATTTTAAGGTTATGCCAGAAAACATTACAACACAGGCCTGCGCACCAACTATGGATACTCTAGTTTCAATAGTCTCTTTGCATATTATTTTTATTTTATACATTCAAATGGACAATTTGATTGAAAGTCACTTACACAATAATTGACACTAGCACAACCTACATGTAGATGCAAAGCGTTCCCAGTGTTGGAAAGTTCATTTTCCTCCAGTGCTACATGTAAGTAAAGACAGCATTGCTACTCTGCCCTTAGCCAGAGGCTGGAGCATTTGAAGACCATGTATAAATTTAAGTTTGGTAATACCAAAGATTCGAAAATGCTATAAATTAATTACATATTATTGACATAACAAGGGTTGACAAAAGTTCACTGAATTGCCCATAGGTTGAACAAAATATTGAATTTGTCTAAAAAATAAACAATATGAAGTCATTTCAAGGAAAAAATATTAAATTGCAAAAGAAAAAGACGTAATTTTGATAAATAACAATGTTTAATATTACAAGGAAAAAATTAAATTTTTCATGCTTGGGTTTGTAAGAAAGTGACTTATGTCAACCACAGCATAATAACTGTCTATTGCATCGTTGTATCATTTAAAGCTATAAAGCACATAATTTGCACTTTAAAAAGGTTAATTCACTCACACGACAGCATGTCAGCCCAATGGGCAAAGGAAACCACCCTTGACACATCTGATACACGACAGGACAAAACTTTACAAAACCGATCGGCTTTGTGCTGGGTCAGAACATAAAGTTACTGCTCTTCGTCCGAGGCTGAGCATTGGTGTTTAAATGTTACTCTTTTATTTACAGCCACTGTTTACACAGATTAATTTATTAGACTGATGGCTAATGTCGCACTAAACAGATTATCTACTTTCTTCACATGGTGCAAAACTGAATGGATTGTCCACTATAATTAGCCATATTATTAAGCCAGTCTTCACTAATACAGTGGATAACCACCCCTGCACCTTCCTTTGCGTCAGGTCTACAGGGTGACTTGAACCTGTGATCTGTACATGTACATTGGTGGAGGATCAGTTTAAGACACGCTTACCACTGAGCCATCATGAAGGGCTCTGTTTGGATCAAAATGTAGAAAACAGACAATTTGTATGCATTTACTGGGGTCATTGGGGCCACCGCAAGTCATTGGGGCATACAGGGTGAAAACAAACATGTGTACCAGTGAAGGTTGAAATTGATAAATGCTGCTCAACATTAAATCTAATCCATATTCATTAATTAGTGTGATATTACGGAGACATCAGGTGCTGATATCCCGTTACTTTTTGCATGTCGTTCCCTGACCATATCAGAATGACTAAATACACTTAAACAATATTAATCAGGGGTGTAAATAAGGGCCGGTGATATATGATTGCTGAGCCAAATCAGACAGTAACCAATCACAATAGACTTAACTGATCACATTCACCGCTTAATTTTAAAATAACCAATCAAAATATGTTATCTTAATATTTCAAAAGTCTAGATTGTAGGTGTACAGTACCTCATACTCTTAATTTCTCAGGAGCACCAACTACATGTAGGTCAACAATTTCCACATAAACCACACATTTTTCTCAAAATTTCTCCCAAAACAAGAAAATCTGAGAAAACTGCCACATGTTCCAGTAGGAGTAATCTCCCCTGGATTGTTCTTCTAAGAACACTGTTGTTTGTTTGATTGGGGTTTGACATGGTACTCGAGGCAATTTCACTTATATATTGACTGAGTGTCCACTTCACATGGTGTCTTGCCTAATTACAGAATTGATGGAAAATCAGGAGGAAATCTCACGAAAATCACCCTCGCAATTGCTGAGCCCCATAGTGTGACACACCCATACACCTGAGCATCAACAGACGGACTCAATCTCGTGTACAACAAAGTAGAATTAGTAAGCGCATGCGCTAATCACTAAGCCAGCTTAATTTATGGTACGGTAGTCACTTTTCAATGAAATTGAATCACACATGTTTACTAAATTTTGGACAAGTTAATCAATTTCTCCCTATCTCTGAAACAATGAGAATGAAATCCACATAGAGAATTCCAATCAAAATAAGCACTAAACCAGTCAATAAATTCATTGACTAATATTGTGCTCTGATGTGTATCGAAGGAGAGTCTTCACCTAATGATATAAGAGGGATAGAAATTGACAAAAAATGTTATTCTTATAAAAATACTTCCTCTAGTTTAGTGTATAATAACTATAGACCACAGTTGTATTTTCTTGAAACTTTACCACCATGCAGTGATTCAGCAACTGTTGTGTTTCCAATACAACTTTACTGTAAAGCAGTGATAGACATTAGGAGATTTATTGCCAACACAAGAGGCAGCCACATTAACTGTGGGGTAACTGTCTGGGAAACAGATGTGTGCCTTCTAACGCTGCCCTATCACTCAATAAATATCGGAGTTACTATAAATATAAACTGGCTTACATCAGAGAGAATGACCCCAGACTGATCTATTACAGTGAAACAGGTACAATATAAACCTATTTATACTACAGACAGTGGTTGGAGAAAGCTACCTGGTGCCATGGTGCTCTTGGGGGAGGAGGGAACATGAAGTGGATTAGTTGTGACGTCGTGTGCAGTAAATGTGAACACTTCCCCTTTATAATCTACCAAGTTTGGAATTCTGGGAATGTCTTTGAACTTGGCACAGTTTGTTGCACGTGTAGTCTAAGAGTGGTTGCCTTTACGCAATGAACACCAGTACTACAACAGATGAGTGAAACAACCTAAGTACGAAGAAAGTCGACAAATGAAACAAAGACTTCCTTTATTACAAGTGCAACATTTGTTATTTGTACATGCCCTGCTATTAACAGAATTTAAGAGTTTTATGATTGTCTTAAAGCTTGTCACTCATTGTTGCCAGTCACGTCTCTTTCACACAATGAACTTGTACTACAGTACTGTACATCATATGAGTGAAATTACTAAGTACAAAAAAAGAGGACTTCATTTATTAGAGAGCAACATTTGTTTATTTCTGCCAGTAACATGATTACAATTTGGGGCCTAGATCTGAATGCCTAAAGTGTTTTTATCTTTAATGAAGATTTCTCCTTAAAGCCTGTCATATAAGGATTGTACATGTAGGAGTAAAATTGCATTTGCGCCTCCAAGCATAGCAGATTGTGAGAGTAAAATTTCTGTGTTTTTTTAAAATTTTTTTAAAGAAAAAATGTCTGCCTTGTTAGATAATGTAGGTCGAGATGCTCCGATTGTGTGCGCAAAATGAAAGCTAGATTCTTATGTCACTTAACCGAAGAGCTTGATTTACAATGTCACTGGCAACACACAATGCCAAGATAAGACATCACAAACAGATTGGCTTCGTGTTGCCCCTTAGCTATGAGAGCAATAGGGTAAGAGGAAGACCCCTGCTAACCACCCACTAATTCATGGCAGAGAACATTGGCTGAAATATGGCCAGATTTATTTTCGACCTATGTGTAAAGTCCAACTTATTTTAGTCTAACTTTAATCTAACATATGTGGAAGACTGAGAATTGAAGTTCCGTTTATTTGATTATTTGATTGGGGTTTAACATTGTACTCAAGGGTATTTCACTTATATGACGACGAATTATCCACTTCACACTGCGCTTTGCCTTATTACGGAGGAAAACTGAGAGGAAACATCGTAAAAACCACCCCCGCGATTGTCGGAGCCACAACGTGTGACTTGCTCATATACCTGATGGTCGACAGGCGGACTCGATCCCGTGAACGGTACATCAAGCAGGATTAGTATAAAGTGAACACGCTACCACTAAGCCAGGGCCCCGGAAGTTCCGTTATTTTTTAGATACCTGTCTTCTTAACTAATTCCACAGAAGCTCAAAACTTAGCTTGTGTGAGGAGGACGGCTAAAAATACCACGAATTAAATTGTTATCAACTTGTAGCTCCAGTGTGTCACTAATACAATTGTTAGCATAGAAAATCATGAAAGTGACCTGTACAAGATTCCATTTTATATATAATTTGGGTGGACCCAAAACCCAATCTAGTTTCATTTTATAAACCAATGAATATCATTCTTTGTTAAATTAGCTTTCGCTGGTTAATTCCTCATTCAAAGAAATGCTCAATGAGTAAGCGATGTTTCACCAAGGTTGTGTCATTCAAGTGCATGGATGTCGTTCCAGGCTTTTTATAACCTGTTGTAATCTTTTTCAACCATATTTCTGCTTTCCATTTATAGTTATCCATATTTTTATCAAAAATATCGGTAATTAAGAGCATCACAGGTATATCAAAACAAAATTGGTGGCAGATCAAACCTTCCAACATGCTGATCTACACTTCAAAAGTCCAATCAATATAAATATTAGAGAGAAAGTTTGATTGATTGTCCTTTGACATCGTACTCAAGAGTTGATCGAATGTCATGAGGTAATTTATGTGTATCAACTTCATTGCTACAGGGAAATGCATAGAGCAACAATAACTCTGTAGAACAATTGCAAGTTAACTGTATGGAGTTGTTTCCCTTTAATTGAGACTAACACAGAGCAGGACAATTATGGTGAACCTTTAAGCAAAGATGAGACTTGCATAAACATTTTAGGGGTTTAAAATAGAAAGATCATTTTTTCTATATTTTTATTTAGCAAGATTATCTGCTTCAGACCATAACCATGAGTTAACTGTAAACGATAGTAATATATATAAGCATCAGCAATTGTGTAACGTTTAAATATTCTGCACTTTATTTAGACCTGGCATCAGGTGTTTTAATAATAAAATATTATTACATGTATTCATGAGTAGTCTCCTGAAGGGGTTAAGCAGTCCAGTACAAAAGACTCAGGCAGGGTATGAGCTCCCTCTTGAAAATATACAAATACCTGTTTAATTATTTGAGGTAATTTACTGTGACAAATATCATATAAAGGCTAAGCTTAATCCTTTACAATTGAAGGGATTCTGCATTCATTAAAAACTTCATGCATGGCTACAAATTTCATCCAGGTTAAATCGTGACCTGATTTATGTGAATCTTTCGATTTCAAGGGCCATTGCCGAAAAAAAAAAAAAAAAAAAAACAAAAAAAAAAAAAAAAAAAAAAATAGGTCACATTTTATAAAAATACCTTTTGGTGACCTTGTGTGAGCTGATTTGATTCAAATTATGATAGCCTGTATGAAGACTTCAAAGATGACATTCAGTTTTTATAGAAAGACAATTTTTTTTTATTTTCCAGAGAGCTCTACAAGGTTTATTAGCACATATAAATTAAGGAAATGATTCAAAATTTTGAACAAGGGACTGGCAACAAATATGCAAACAAAATCATGCTACAAAGGGACTTAGATAAACATATTTTCCTGATGCATTGAGTTTATAGCACAGAAAGATAAATTCAATTCAAAATTAGGCATTCAAGTATTGAATTAGATATTCATGATAAATACAAACAAATACAGAAGGAAATTTAATATTAAACAAAATTGATGACAAAACACTTTTATTGAAGACAGCAGCCATAAAACTGAGCATTGAAGAAGGTCAAATCATATCTACAGTCCTGATCAGCCAAGATTCATAAGCTACATGTATCATTTAAAGTGAAATAGTATTGGTGGGAGTTCACCCTGCAGGACCCCAGACAGCTGTTGCAGGTTAAAACCATTTACAAAGATTATGTGAAACCTGGTACAGTTATAAACTTACTAATAATTTAGATGTTTGTTTGATTTGGGTTTTATGCTGTAGGCCATACTTTTGGTTATTTCACTTATATGATGGTTCAATGGTTGAAGGGAATAAACAACACTACGCTACATATACCAACAAATAATCACAAGACAGAACCATCACAACACGTAACAACAGATTCCCTTTGTGTTGCCAATAAGCTCTGAGATCACAATGTTGACTGATTGATTGGTGTTTAATGGTGTGCTTATTGCTTGAGAGTATTTCACTTATATGATGGTGGTGCACTTCCAAAGATCGAACAGCAACACAACCAGAATGTGAAGTTTTATTTATAAATGCTATTTTGACAAATTATTGTTCCCCCATAGCTGATAGCATAATTGTACATCCAAAGCACAAGGGCACCACACAGCTACATGCAATTCAAATGCCCCATACTACTAATTTAAAGCAGCTTCCAACATAAAGTTAAACATCATTTGATAAGAACATCAAACTTGTTTGTTGCTTGAGCCAGTTTCAGCACAGAAATCAAACTTCTTGTACATGTATGTCATGATGATAGCAACTTCATTAAATCAGGTGGAGAATTAAATTTTACTAATTATTTGTGCCAACAGGTTGAATAACAGGATGTACACATCCATAAATAGTATATTTAACCAATCTGATGAATTTTATGATTTTAAAATATTTGAGTATAAATCTCAT
This sequence comes from Mopalia vespertina, assembly GCA_030265115.1. Classification (NCBI taxonomy): domain Eukaryota; kingdom Metazoa; phylum Mollusca; class Polyplacophora; order Chitonida; family Mopaliidae; genus Mopalia; species Mopalia vespertina. The sequence goes on from JAQQZZ010080570.1 coordinate 9,138, forward strand.
TGATTTTATATTTAAACACCAACTTATTTATTGTTATTTTTCTGCCATTCATGGTATTAGGAAATTTAAACTGCATGGCTGGTGTAAATAACATAAAATGTTATCATTTTAAGTGTCTCTTTTGGCAAAGAACTGGCACATATAGAGCTTTGGGTGGAACTGAATGTTTATCAATCCACAGTCATGCGACTTCCTTCATCCCGTCTGTATTATCAATATATTAGGGTCAATTTTATGGGCGAGTGCACACAGAATCCCAGAGGTCACATTTTTGTATCATATGTGGACTCTTTGAAACAGTATATAAGCTTACACGTGTGTATATTTGTAAGGACACACACCATAGAAGGATATGCTTATAAAGAGTTATTTAATCATTGATAAAGCTAACACGGTAAATTGTAACAAGTAAATAATTCATGACATTTTGTAAGTTAAAGGCAACATGCCTAGTATTTAAAAAAAAAATTAAGGTCAACAGCTCTGTTGTAAAGAGGTCAATGTGAGAAAACGCAAGGACTAAAACGACACAAATTCGTGACAGGTAAGATGGCTATCCTCTTGTATTTCCTAGTTTAATTTGATATAGATACCAAAAGAGATAAAAAAAAATTCAAATGTAAAATATGTCGTTGACTTTCATGTAGCCGATCAAAGCTTCATAGATTGAAAGGGAAGGTGGAGTCTTGTGACTAATTTTTTTAAATTTTGTTTGAACTACGCTTATTTTTATGTACTGTAACTATCCACAGAGCAAAATATGTAAATCGGATACCATGATGAATGACTTTCATATACTTGTCACAGAGTGAATGAAAGGCCAAGTATTCAGCCTCTTTAATTAAAAATCTTAAAAAATATTTATAGAAGTCAAACCAGCAGATCACTTATTTGCCTGTAGATTGAAAACAAATTTAATTTGCACAAAATATTGAGTATTTGTTATTGCCAGGGAATTAATACTTGTAGATCATAATTTCAAAAGTATACAGTTTTTTACAGGAATATTCCTTTTGTGTTTTGGGATTCTTAATAAAATATCACTGTTCTATTAAAAAAAAGTGCAAGAAGTGACAGGTGTTACTCTAAAAGTGATTGACTGTTAATATAATATTAATGAATATAGTGCTATCTTATTTCACTAACATGATCACAGTGTACTCAAGCAATCACACCAAAACAACAACAAATTTGAAGAATTAGTTTAATTATTAATGTTCTTTGGTGCTCTAACAGTATGTCAATACGAGGATCATATTTCCCTTAGGGACAGGCCATACATTGCAAATAACCCGTCCTCCTAAAATAAGTTTGCATAACCATGGGAAGGCCCTGTTCAGTCCATGACTCCATTCTCCCCAACAGCACAGGCCTGCCTTTAAATAGTGACAGGAGAAAAAAGGTGTGATGTTAATGAATTACTTAGATCTACAAATTCAAAAGTCACAATGATAGGTTGATTGATTGGAGTTTAAGGGTGTGCCCAAGGTTATTTCACTTATACGACAGCAGTGTATCCAACACCTAGACAATCATAAAATGTTAAGTGTTAATGTTCCTCCAGTGCTAAGTAAAGCAGTTTACCTTTCCTTGAGGCAAACTTCCCTCAGTCAGAGGACCACATAGATAGGAAGAGGTCACTTAAAGTCTTGCTGGACCCCTTGGTCGATTTTCAGAACATCGTTGTATTTAGTCTCTTATGCAGCAGAATATAAATCTGTACCATATATATGTGTATATATATTTGGAAAGCTTGAATACTCAGAATTACATATATGTGAATGTAGTGAAAAGCCAATTGTTATTTCTAAAAATATTGCAAAATCAGTAGATGTCAACAGAAAAAAATAGATTACATTTTTCATGGTTTATTTATCGAAGTTCAATAATGATAAGACTCAATAAATTAGTTGACCGATTAAAATAGCCCTTGAACTACTAAACCGTGTCTCTTTTTAAATTTTTTTTTTGATAAGAACGATCCCAGTGGATTGTTTTGTCTATCCCACCTTGGAAAGTTAAAAAAAAAAATGAAAAATACAACTTTCAGAAAACATTAAAAAAAAATCAAATATAACTTCTAAAAAATGAGGCAACATTTACTACATGTACATGTAGATCGTATTGTGCTCTTTACTATGGTACAAATAGGAAGTTTCTAACATGAATAGTTGTCTAGAAATGTGCCTTGGAAAATGTAGAGTCTGCTTAAAACTGAAGTACCAGAAATAGTTTTGCGACTTAAATATATGATGATGGGAAAACTAAATTATAGGCTTGAATTTAACTGTTTATAATAAGAAATTTGAATTATTTTTTTCACCAACATATAGTTTGAATACCTAACTTTTAATCCAAGCGATAAAAAAAATTTCGTTCATTTTGAACCCAAGGGGTCCAGCAAGAATGTCCTTAAAGAAAGTCATATCCTTATCAGGCATTACATCTTTTATTATTGTGAGAAATTTGTTTAATAAGCTTGTACGCAATTTATGTAGCGTGTTAAGTTAACAGTTCATTGCTTTTAATGAGTTTATCTTTTCAGTATCATTTGATGTCAAACCGTATTTTTTGTTATTGAAGAACAGACATCTGTAGTGTTAGCTGACATTGATGGTCTCAGGAATCCTTACATTGTTTACTTGTGTTTTTAACAAAGACTTAAGTCTTTGTTAAAATGTTTTTTCTTTAACTGGAGTGTTAAGTCCTACTAACATGTATTGTGCTAAACTAGGTCTCCATACAATGACGCTTTTGGTTATCCATAAATGATTTAACTGTTTTTTCTTTAACTGGAGTGTTAATAAGGAAGACAATAGAGATACCTACATGTACCTGCACACCAACTTTCATCATCAACACATTTAATATGAAATTATGTCTATTAACATAATTGTTCAGAGATATTGTCATCACAGGTTTGAACAGGATGAAGTAGTCTCAAGTAGACTAATGCATGCACATGTAATACCATCAACCAGAGGTTGTTTCTGATGATGACTTACAGGTAAATACATTCCGCTCAAAAGTTAAGGCACACATCATTTACTATGAAAAATAGGCCAGTGTATAGAGGTCTAGGCCGCGTTAAGTCTGATGAAAGTTAGGATCTCAGACATTGAGAATGGATAGATAAGAATGAAAAGTTTTTTTCACATTTGTCAATTGTTTTCATTCATTTTGAGCAATTATATCTAAAGATGCCAAATTTTTTTTTAATGGAAATCAGGTAAGGGGTCACTTTGCTTTAAAAAAAAAAAAACAACATGTGGTGGTGGGGGGGTCACAAAATAAACCTTAAATAGGTTGAATATGGGCATGAAGGCTCTGAAATGTATAAGATTACTGAAGCATTGTCAGTACTTTAAACACTGTTTCACGAAGCACTTAATTTTCACGATTACAAGTTTTGAATAAAAAATTAATTCCCGCGAAAAGATGTATCGTATTATATAAATTATAAACTAGTAAAGCCTTTTATAAAGCAGAAAAACAATGGAGAATATATTTAGTCATAAGATTCGACAGGCCACCTGGTGTGTTCTGGTTTCATCACTGAAGCCCGAGTGTCCACATAAGCCGAGTAGTTATCCGTATCGTTCTTCAGCTGAGACAAAACCATGTTCGCATATGATGTTTGAAAACACACTTTTACATGTAGTTCGTCTTTGTACTCTTATGTTCACACATAGATCAAAAGGCTGGAGTTGTCTCAGCTGGCACAACAGTTTGACACTTTACTGCATTAACTCACAGCAAGGCGCATCAAACCAGACAACGTGGCCTTGTCTTTGTTTGCTCACGGTGGGTGTGAACATTTGTGAGTTTTAAGTAACTGGCTGATAATTTACGTGAAAACTTATTCACTCAAATAAAAAGTACTTTACAGTATACCTGTAAATATGTTTTTGAAAATAAATCCCCTTTGAATGAAATCCCATGTTTTGGAGAGAAATTTTGAAAATAATGTGTGAGCCTTTTGGGAGATTTAGAGAGAGATTAGTGATTTTACATTATTTTGTGTCCATGAAATTTTTTACAATTTATCTAGGAGCAGTGACAAGTTCTAATAGGTTGGTTTGTTTGATTGGGGTATAATGCCATACTTAAGGTTTTTTCTCTCCTATGACGGTATGCCAACCCAATGGCTGAAGGAAATCAAGTGAAGTGCATGTGTGTTACTTTGAAAATTAATATTCCTCCAATGGAAAGTAAAAACAGTATGACTACGCTTGGAACATACTCCCTGAGCTATAGAGTTTGATCCGAGAGCAGTGGACAGGTAAATGATTAAAGCTAAACAAACGCCCCCTATACATGAGCATGCAGCACCTGAGACCAAAGCTATGGCATACATTGATGTTTCCCATTGCCATCAGTCTCTTTCAAGGCAAACCTTTCTGTTGACAAAAATATCCTACACTGGCAGCTTGAATGTGTAGCTTTGGTAACTAAGGAACAGGGAACTGCTGTGCATGGTGATTTTTACCAGGCTAATTTAGCCTGAGGTGACATGCCATTTTGTCTAGAGGTAAAAGTACACGTATTGGGCGGACAGGTTAGCAAATCACACTTCTAGATCCCAAAGGTTGTGTGGATAAAAAGGTTGTCAGATAGTGCACAATGAACAGAACTATAGATTTGTGGCATGTAGCTTTGGATAGCCAGGATAGTGAGGATTTCATAGAGCTAATGTTGATCAAAATTGAATAGTATTACACTATGGCTTGTATTGCAAGAATAAAGACTGAAGCTTGACTGTGACTAGGGCTGACTTTGCTAGGGACACTAACAATGAGGACACTGCTACTCTTGAAGTAGTCTTATATGCCCACTCAAAGGTGATCTGAGTAATGTTAGACAATTGAAGTGAAATTATACATGAAGTGCCTGGTTTATCGTACATTTTCCAATGGAATTATCGGATTTAGGTGATAATGACGTGCTTTATCTTAAGATGGAAAGTTACATGTACATCGAAGTTAGAGATTAACGTGAAAGTAAGAACTAAGTTACAGATTAAGAAGAAGATTAAAGAGGTCAATACCATTTGTCAAAATAATTACCTGTTTTTCGCTTCTTTGGTGCAAGTAGGAAAATAGAAGGTAAAACGAAAAACCAGTGGGTTGTTAAATTTACAAACAATGATGCAGACTAAATAATGTGGCTTGCTGAAGTTGTGTTGTATTTACTAAAGGAAAACACTGTTTTGCTCAGATACAGATGTTTAAAAAAAACATAATGATACGATTCTGACAAAGGATTGTCTGGATATAGTTTTGGGAACCTTGCCCTTTTGATAACTCTAAGCTGGCATCATAGTCATCTTTACAAAAATATTTGAGGCTGTTATTCACAAACTTTACCAAGGAATTGCAGGAGGCAAGGGTGAAACTGTCACATTATACAAAATAACAATTTACAGTGGAATAGTCAACTGTTATTTTTATTGAAAGTGGTAAAAACAGCCACAGGGTGTTAAACATACATGTCAGCCATAAATCTAAAAAGAAAACTAATGAGAGGGCAAAATATATTCCAGACAGATTTGTAGTATTTACCATCAGTTATTTCTTGAAATGTCATCTCAGATATAACACAGACGTATTAACATTTTATAAGGTCCTGTCAAATTCACTGTGGCCTTAAATAAAAAGCCACAGCAAGAATTAATGAACCCTATGTGATACATTTGAAGAATTTGATTCCGGAAAATGTATGGGTGCCCAAATTAATGTCCAAATATTACTATTTTCATAATATGATTATCTGTGTTACAATCAAGCCTCAGAGGGTACAGAGCCCTGATTATGGTACAGTACGATGAATTTGGGATAGGAACCTGAAAAAAACTTCCCTGATATTATAACTCAAGGCCCTGAGTGATGGATTTGTAGATTTCAGTAAGTTCTTATCAGGTCATTTAACATATGTGATATGGTATACATTGGTAGAACTAAAGTCAATTATTATCAAGCCATGCCACATTTACTTGTCAATTTGTCAATCCTTCAGACCAGTAGGACACATGAGTTAGAGAATTGTTGATTGATGGCAATTCACAAGCAATGCAACACTTGATGCCCTGTTCAATCGAAATAATCTCTCCGAACTTTAACTAATTATTTGTACAAACAATTTGCATCTAGTCACATGGGCCAAAGTGATGTGTAGTGTAAAAGACTAACACAGATTTAAGGATAGCGGAGACCAGTGTCTTAGCTAGGATTGGAAATCTGCCTGTCAGAAGTCCCTATTCTGAGAAATTTTGCCTCTCCAAATTTAAATTTTCTTATCTTTCCCATATTAAAATTTAAGAATTTCTACCTGTCATTTTAACCATTTTAGGAATCTGCCCGTCTCAAATGACGGGTGGATGGGTCTCAAGCTAAGACTATTTTGGAAACTGGTCATTGTTCATATATATACAAGAAGAAAGGAAACATGTAGACGTAATCTTCAGTCATCTATGCAACAAAGGACTGAACAAGCTACAAATGCTTGTACGTGTATATGTATGGAAATTGAACGTAAATATACAAATGAGAATCTTGTTAATTTAAAAGTAGCTTCGAACTAGGGCTTGCTTTATATGTAAATGAAAAGTGGTGTTCAATGCATATATACATGTACATGTATCTACATGTATACGGTCCACTGAAGCAGCTACATGTACATGTAAATAGTCTCTTCATTTTCATACAAGTCATAAACCTATCTAGAACAGCAAAGCTTTCAAATATGTTTTTACTCCATATATATAAAAGTAATGGTGACAAAATATACCCAAGTCTGTGCTGTAGAAGTTCTGAATCACATTATGCTGATGATCTTTAAGTGTTTGTGTCGCGAATATCTGAGTGACAAATTCAATGTGTATATTCACGCTGTGTTCCTTAACAAGTAGTACTGAGGAGTTACTGGAGAATAATCGACAAGTTCATTGGAGGGACAATTTCAGTGTTTTTATTATCCATGAACAGCTTTCATTCCCTTCAGCATCACTAATAAAACTTCGGGCATTTTGGAAAGTGAATTTAAAATGTGACATCTGTGCAATAGACAAATTTATTGAGATGTAAATTTGGGAAAAGAAAGCATGGAAAAGTGAAAATAACAGCAAAATTTGGAATAGTTAACAATTTAACAGAAAACAAAATTGATATATTTGTGGACAACATAAATTGTGAATTACAATGCAAGCCAGTTTGCAGTTTGATGTGTATGTGATGTGAAATATGCAAGTTATAGACCAGTGCATACATGTCAACAGTTTGTGGATACATGTAGTTTAAATATTTAAAATGGAAGAATGTCATAAATAGGTCTCCCATCTTTATATTGAACAGCATTTCTATTGCGTGTTTGTAAGCTTATTTCACAAAAATGAAATACACGCAACATATTTGACGGAGCCACAAAATTGTTGTAAAACGGATTTATATTGAACTTGCTGATTAAAAAACCAACAAGATGCGACATTTTCGTGCTGCCCGACCTGCTTATAGGCCGAAACCACCTCAAAGGAAATCTACCACACAGGCTGGTCCTTCAAAACGAGGTAATATTTTTTAAATTGATGTATTGGGAATTTCTGAATTTTGCAATAAATAGTATATGTTGTGAAATATGTAATATTATATATATTTTATGACTGACACGGGACAAGTTTTGAACAACATTCAGAAGTACATTGTAGTGGGATAACATAAACAACGAATTTCTGGATAACCAATTCTTGTTTTGTCATGGATCACATTTCTATACATATGCCTGCATTGTGAACAGGTGCTAACTGACTATGAAGAGAGGAAGGGAAGAATGTTATATACAGAGGTCAAGGGGTCAAAGATTGTAGGCTCAGATAGCAAGCATCACATAGACTATTGAAGGTCTATCTTAGATTAGCTTTTCCTGCCAAAGGTTTTATCAGCTATTTAATTAGCAACTGTGGTTTGTTGAGAACCAAACCAAACTATCAGATTTTTAAAACAACAGCCGTAACTTATTAAAAACACATTTGCATTATATCATTTAGACCATTTTTTTTTTAAGAGCTGAAACAAATAACAGATTTAGCTATTCAAAGTCATTTCTGTTATTTGATTTGATTTTCTGGACACTGGTATAATATGAAATGAAATGCCCTGATCGTCAGGCTCAGGTTATGGGCTAGGTTAAGTTTAGGTTCAGTATGCCTAAACCTTAAGGTGCTTTCTCATCCTACAATTTGTACATGTAGTTATGACTTATGGGGATTCCCCTTATTTGCAGAACTTTGATTGGTCGATAAAGAAGTATGACAGTTGACCATTTAAAACTCTGCAAATAGGGGGAATCCCCTCAAATCGGTATTACAAATCACACAATGAGAATGTACCTTTAGCCACAAACTAAAGTTTTAAGTTTTGTCTTGCATGACAGACATGCCGTGTGTGATGTATTTAGAATTCAAATTCCTGCAAAAAGTGTTTAAAAATGTAATTTGTTCTTGTAATAAGTTTTACCTATTTTAATGGAACTGTTGGGAATGGTGAACGAGGAACCTTTATAATGTATGTCATGCAAGACCAAGCCAAATAACTCAACCGCTTACTATAATTTCATGTTTTAAAAGCTTTTTTAAATATTGTTTACAAATACATGTATCTACAAAAACATAAATCTGTTAAAGTTCTTGTATACTGTTTTGTAACTGTATCTGATTTTCCACATTGTCTAGTGACTACTGTACTACAATCACAACAACACTAACTAATAATCTGATATCACCAAAACTTTTTGAACAGTCGGTAATTTGGTTAATGTCAAGAAATTGGTTATTTATTTCACCTCTAATTTTGTGGGTTGTTCTTGAAATTGGGATGCCCATTTTAAACCTACTCAAGACTATTCTTCACAAGATTCTCATTACTCTGGTATCATCGCTATGCTCAGCCGTTATACATGAAGATGTAGGAATATGCATCAAGATTGTATAGTTTGTTTGCTCGAAAGCCTGCTTTCAAGCGTTTTCATACTTTTCCCCATAATAAATAAATGTAGCAAATTAATACACATGGCTTTAAAATATGCAAATTTGAGTTTTGTAGTGTGTTAGGTTCTGAAACCCATGCATGTGGCTACTGAGAATTCCCTACACAACCTGGACTACATGTACATGTATGTTATCAGTTGATTTGAAGAAAAAAATGCAGGTCATAATGACGGCAACTGTTTCACGTCCAAGATGATGTGTGCAGTACATTCGAGAACTTTGGAGTGACACATGTTCAGTATTTTTTTTTTGATACGAGTTATGTCCCCTTTGGGAAGTTCAAATTTAAAGATACATGTAATGTTGAATTGAAATTGAAATATTTATCATAAGAAATAATCTTTTTTTCTGAAAAACAATTGTTTTTCTATTTAATAGGACATAAACAAAATGTTTTATGTCAACTCTACTACTGGAGTGGTAATCCTTGTTTAATGATAAAAATGGAGAGATTTTTTTCATACAAAAATCTGGAATGCATAGAAAAATGGAAATTAAGAAAAAGGCATAACACTGACTAACAATGAAGATTGACATGGATATGCCCAGGCCAGTTTGCCCCTTTGGACTTGGTGTCCATTATAACAGTGAATATAGTATTTAGATAATTCATACATAAAATGGATGCTGACCCAGTTTAAACCACAAATGGAATGTAACCTTGCATGCTGTGAATCGAGTGTAATGGGACATCAATAACCTTCATTGGTGTGGCGAGGGAAAACTTTTCATGGCACATCCATAAAAACTGGGCACTTCTAAATGTTAATGTACATGTATACAATGGGAAAGGGTCATTAAATTAACCCCATTAAGAGGATAGTGACCGTTCAATGCATTAATACTGTGCTATAATTATTATTGTCATTAATGGATATACCATGTATGTAAAAATTTAGTCTGTCGAATAGAGGAACCCGATTGTTGGTTTCATTGGGGGTTTTAACCAGTTAACATCGTACTCAAGGGTATTTCACTTATATGTCGAAGGATTGTCCACTTCACACTGTTCTTTGCCTAATTATGGTGGAAAACTGAAAGGACAATCAAATTGTCTGCTTGATGCATATTATATCTTTGGCTTCATTACTTATTCACCAGCGAAAGCAGTTCCCATGGCATAAATATTACAACAATATAATTACATTATTTTATTAATGTAGATTGTTTCTTTGTTTGATTAGGGTTTAACATCGTACTCAAGGGTATTTCACTTATATGGCGACGGATTGTCCCCTTCACACTGTTCCTTGTCATTACGGTGGAAAACCTCGTAAAAACCACCACCGCGATTGTCAAAGCCACATCGTGTGACTCACTCATATACCTGATGGTCGACAGACGGACCTCAGGTTTCATTTAGTGAGATTTGTTTCAATTGCATAATCAACCCAAATAATAGATACACTGTGTGTATACCTCAAAAGTGTTCGATTTTCTTAGACTGATAAATTCCCTCAGATGTTTTTGTTTAAAAGTAATAAATCTCTCATTTATGTAACTTAATGAATCAAAACCAAAACCCTTGGTAAAGCACATGTATGCCTGCTATCGAATGAGGTTGCAATCTCGACTTGGACAGGTTATTTGTTTTGCAGGTACAATCTTTTTTTTAAACAGTTTATGTCATGAACTTTCCCTCTCGGTACCTTAATGGGAATTCTGCGATATTTATTGTACAAAATGAAAATTTGTTTTAGAAAAGACTAATATTCAATTATCCCTGGATGCAACCTTTAAATTACTGAATAACAGGCCTCTTGAATTGCCATTTTTGTTTTTTTGATATGCTAAAATTTCTGGTACCTAGTATGGGTAATTTTCCCGACAATGAGATCATATATTCTTAACTTTTTTTTTGCCATGGATGCATGTATCAGACAGTGAGACTGATGAGAGAACTTTACAAGATGGAAATAAAATGTTGGCACAATTTGGTTAGGCTAACATTAGTGTGTAATTGTCCCTAGTCCACAGGACAAGAAAAGGTTAATGAAGTTAAGACTGGTACTGATTAGGGGCATCACTCATAATTGTCTCGTTAGAAAATAATAAATTATTCACATGATGTGGTATTTATCATTTAGTTGATTTAATGAATTACTGCAACACATATACTCCACAAAGTACACAGTATGGTATATTTACTATATTAAAGACTGAAAACCTGAGCCGAGCATGCAGGAGATTCACCTGGTGTTGAGGAAAAAGACATACATGTTGCTATAAGTTTACACAACCATAAAATGTGAAGTCTTTTGCTCTGTTGGAACAATAATGATACTTTAGGATCATAGTATAAGCCAGATATCAAGAAGAGGGTGTCTCAAATCACCATGATCATTACAGAAACAGAGTGTCTCATTTTACCGTTCCCACGTCCTTCCCATGTTAAATTTGACTGAAAAAGGGTATCCCAAATGGTTTGCTTTTTGGTTGTCTCAAAGACACCGAAACACCCTCCTGGCTAATGTTTAGGATAGTGTTAAAACCCAAGCAATCAATTAACCTTTGATGGGGGTTGATTATATCATAGTTACGGTTATTTCACTTATAATAATGGGCTTTTGGGCTTCAAATGCTACTAAGCCTTTTGGATTGGCTCTTTTGTAAAGGGGCAAAATTTAAAGCATCGATGGCCATGGGCTCCGACATCTCACCCCTGCCACAACTTTCCATCGTACATACATGTACATTAAGCGGGGAAATAATAACCAGTGATCAGTCGTGCTGTAATCTTTTCCTGCATAACCTTAAATCAGTCCTCTAACATTTTGTGAGATAACCTTACATTTGCTGCTGCTTTGCTGATTTTTTTAAATACATAAATTTGCACAAGCCTGTCAGTGATTACCATCAGCATTTTACAATATTGAGTGACATTTCTAATTTTCTATGTTAAATAAATAGAATAACTGATCAAATTCATGGCTTGGGAAGTTGATTAAAAAAAAAAATGAACAAATGATTTTCACGTATTTCAAATCGCGCAGACTGGGAATTATGATGGGAGGTGTTATCAGGGGACCCATTGTTTGTCCACAATATGTCTGAATAAATAAATAGTGCCTCAGCTCCTTTATTCCCCTACCATAGGTTTTATTCTGAGAGAAGCTTGTAAACAATCAGGAACACTCACTAATGAGCACATTATCACAACATGGGACAATACATGTAGCTAATAGTACACATCCAACACACAAACATGGGAATACAGGATACTGTAAATCATCAAATTATTTTACCGTAAAAGATACATGTTACTGTATCATAAATCATCACTGGTTGGCCGTAAATGATACAGTATACCATCAATTCGTTGACCTTAAATGATACGTTACAAGTCACCAAATTGGTTGATCTCAAATGATACAAATAAATCATCAAATTCATTGACTGTAAATGAAACTGTAAATCATAACATTCTTTGACCGTAAATAGTAAATCATCAATTTCTCTGATGAAACAACCTCAAAGTTGTATTGAAAGTATTATGCACATGGATGGCGACCAATTTAAAAACTGATCAATCATCTCATAATCTGAATAAAATCTCGGGGACAAACTTTTCCATGAGATTTCAGAAGGCAATACAGATTAATAATAAAAATACATGTAAATTTAATTTAATTTAAGAGGCTACGTTAGTGTGCATGTGTATAGGTGCTTTACAGATTATAGATGAAAACTCAGGTAATTCTTTAGTGAGCCTGTGTAGTTCTTAGTCTCTGTAAAGGCAGGTCTACTTTTCATTACTAAATTTCTAATACATATGATATGTATTTGAATATGCATAATGGATTTTTAAAATAATTTAAGGTATTCATATTTTAGAGGATTTTAATTTTAATATTCACACTTTTAGAGGATTTACTGTACATCATTATGAGGAAAAAATTAATAATACAAGACAATTTTGATTTTGATTTTCACACTTTTATGGGATTTACTGTAGAGAATTATGTGAAAGAATTAAGTGTCATCTATCATGGGATAATCAGGTTAATGACATGGTCATATATTACCTCATGCTATAGCCTACATCTTTATTTATCCTCATAAAGGTTTGTTTGATTGGGGTTTAACGTTGTACTCAAGAGTATTTCACTTATATGACAGCGGATTGTCCACTCCATGGACTCGATCTCTTGAACAGTAAACTGAAGTAGGATTAGTAAGCGAACATGCTGCCGCTCAGCCATGGCCGCGGGCCATCCTCATAAAGGATTTGTTGGTTTCTTTGATTGGGGTACTACTAAAGGTTGTAGCAGCCTGGTGGCAAAGAAAATCCCCATTTGGCATTACTGCCAGCAAACAATGATACTACATGGCATTACTGCCAGCAAACAATGATACTACATGGCAAAACAAAAAAAACCAAGACATTGCAAAACTGGACAAGCTAACTTAAAAACAAGAAGCTTTATCCATGCCTTTTTTTAAAATATAAAATATGTATTAAAAAGATTTAAATTAACAAAAAACATGAAGAAACAAATAAATAAAAACAGTATATCAAAACTAAACTGTGTTAATTACAACCGGGGTTCATGGTTTCTGACTAAATAAATCTCTAAAAAAAAACAGCAGATGCATTTAGATATATTAGTTGTACATTTTGATTATGATGCCAAACAAATGAGTGAAGTAAAATTTGAGTTGTAAAACAGGGCGACACAAATATGTGCTCACTTTTTCTGGCAGATTTTTTGATGCTCAGGGCAAGCGAGCAAGTGCTAGGTTCAGCAACACCACTGGCATATGAAGCATTTATTGATACATTTGAACGCAAGTTATTGCCAAGGGCGTTTATCACGAAAACACATTGTGTCATCATGGCTATTACGTCAACATAAGGATAAAATTGTGTAATATCACTTGTACATGTATATATTTTTTGTCAACAACCTGACCCCCATGGAGCCTGGCAAACTCCATCTTTATTTATAACATATTTTCTGCATAAATGGAGTTCTCTGCATAAATGAATTCTCTTCAGGGTGCTTGTACATATAAACTGGGTGTAGTATTACACAGAGATCTTCAAGTTTCAAAGAGGAATCAATTTTGCAAGTGTAGAATTATCTTTGATGAAGTGCACCTTTCATCCTGCATGAACTGCATATTACACACTAAGACGACATCACTTTTGTATGAGGAAAGATATTTTTGGGGGGTACATGTATATTTCTGATCAATTCTCCTGACAGTTATTTATTAGTTTCTTTATTTTTTCTGTGGATTCGGTTGGAGGACTTGTTTCAACCAGCAAAGTCATCTGAACTCGAATCTGTTTAAACTAAGAAAGTGATATACCAAAATAAAAATATACAGCTATTAGTTTAATTCTAGGTTCAAAGTTCGAAGGAATCAATTTATATTGACCATTCCTTGTTCAAATTATCTTTTGAAATGCATCATCGTATTTCTTAACTGCTCAAGAAAATGTACCAACTCAACTCAGGAAAATAAAACTGGAAATACGAAGGAAAAGATTGCATTATTTTCCTATTATTTATATCATATAATCATTATACGCTCTTTTTATCCAAATTGAAAAGAAAAAGATGGCATTCAAGCATTCCTAGGACAGATTGATTGATATGTGTTTAATGCTGTACTTAACAGTATTTCACTTATATGCTAGCGATGCTTGCTGAATGCAGATATCCACGAACAGGTACAAGTCACTAGAAACACAAAAAGTTACAGAACCATAAAACATTAAGTGTTATGCTATGTACAAATATAAAATTAATGTTTCTTCAGTGCTATCAGACAGTATTACCCTTTAGCCAGAAGGCCTGTAGGAAAGGAATAAAGATTAAGCGATGCAATCTACCAAGAGTCTGCACGGCAGCACAGTTCACTGTCCCAGTAGAGGCATGCGATCCTTCTTTTAACAAAGTCTTTATCACAATTGATATACCTGTATTACGCTCAAATTTCTATTAAATACAAGTTTAATCACTCAACATTTAAATCTGATGCAGACTGATAACTGCAGTTCTGTAGCTTTATATAATCTTTGAGCACTCCTAAGGGTAGATGCCTGTCAGTAGTGTAGAATCTTGTAGGTAGATTCATTTTACTGTTGGAGGTTGTCTGTCTCCTCCATGTACAGTAATGATGTCTTGACACCCTAATCCTTTTAAAAATGAGAACAGGAAGTGCCCTGGTCCCCTGGGGGTAGACTTGTCAGCGATTACCTGATGGCCTCCCAGGGGTTCCAAAAGATTTGCTGCTCCCAGACGTTAAATCTTTAACTTGAGAGACATTGGCTATAAATAGTACAGTAAATATTCCATTAATGGGACTTCACTGTAGCGAAAATGTTGGACAAATGACCATTATTTCAATATATTTTAGTTCACAATGTAAAATATTTGGTACTCGTAAAATTATCACAATTGCAATAAAGATAATTTCAGCTTCTCTGATCATAATTATTTCACAGATGTTTTCAATATAATTTTTTTGTTTTGGATTATGAGAGGCCATACTGTATTTTCACTGCCAGGAACAATTTGGGAATTGGGAAAGGGCCAATTTCTGACGCTATAAATAACCACATTGACAGATTCCTGAGATAAGCCAGTTTCTCAATGAATCTTAAAATGTACAGTATTCCACTGCAGAGAGTTTAGCCATAAAACTGAAAACAATCTTTAACCCGAAAAATGTAAATTCCACCATTGAAAGCCAAAAATGTAATAAAAAGGTGATGAGCTGATAACAGGACTGAGGCATCCATATTTCATTTTACTACACTGCATACTGGTTAAACCTATGTGTACGGTTAAAGTCAGTAAAATTGTATGACAAGGCCAAGAAGCTTCTTTGCAAGGGATATACATGTAGGGATTGCCCTCCTGTTTACAGACAGAATTCTATTGAAAAGGAACCGTTTTTTTCTGAAGTTCATGAGGGTTTATTTGTTCACATATTCATCGTTGGTGCTAAACATTGTACACAAATTTATTTCTACACAGGCTTTCGAGTTGTGGCATTATTACAACAACAGAGTGAGGTCCCTTTGCAAAATGGATCAAACTATATGACTACATCATCATGTACATACCGCCAATCAATCAATTGCCTCTAGTATATATAATGAACATATATACAATATAAGCTTACATCAGCTCATGCTTAAAATATTCAAAGAAAACCATGTAAAACCAAAAAAGAAAGCAAAAGCAATATACTTGTCAAGTACATGTTTGCAAGCAGACATTTGTAAGAAACCAAAAAATACAAACAATGCTGCAGCCACATCTTTACCATTAATAATCAGCATAATACAAGAGCTCATATTTATTATAATAATATCTCTGTCATCAATTATCAAAAAGCTCGGCTGGATATTGGAGATGAAAGGGTCTGGTTAATATATATATATATGCAATGATACAGCCACCATTCGTCATCCCATCAGAGTGTGACGGTGAACAAAACATAGAAATAGCATTGACGGATCAATGAACAGGGTCCTTAGAACATGGAGGCTATATTTGTCCCCAAGCCATGTTATAGACTAGTTTTCTCTCAATACATAATCTCACCCATCTACGTCACGCTTACGTATCTTTTCCGGCGAGACTGGTTTCTGTTATTGGATGGGCTACCTTGAGTAGACTTTCCTGAACTACTCTGTAGCAGAGAGTTTCTCACGTCATAGCTTACTAATAAAAAGTCTGCTTCATTATAAAGGCTTAATTTTTTTAAATTTTCGATAAGATGACGTCAGATGTACATGTAGTAGGTCATTGAATTTTTTACTTATACTGTGGAAAAATACAGAACTATATTAAAATACATAATCTTCATACATAGGAGTTTTCACAGTTGAATTTATTTCATAAGAAATAAAAAAAAACTGAACAAAAATAGCTATAAAATCTGACATTTGAGTGATACATAACAGAAGAAAAAAAGTTCAACAAAGAAAACTCTATTTCCAAAAGGCCATCCATAATAATATATTTATTTCCAGTAACAAGAATATTAAAAAGTAGGTAGGTAGAGGTTACTTTTTTATTTATTTATTTATTAAAAAAAAATAATAATAACATTAAAGACATTTTTGTTTGAAATTGTGCCATACAGCATTATATCTGAAACAAGATAAATACATTTACTTGTTATTTTAGGCCTTGCTGTAGGCTAGTTCTCTTGCTTAATTGGCCTTGTTTTCAATGATAAACCAACAGTCCCATCCCTTTTTCCCTAATCCCTTGTTCACGAAAAGAAGTTCCCAATTAAACAAAATACAGAATATATATATTTGTTTTTTACCTTGAATTTTTGGGGTAGATAGGGTTACAGGAAACAAATCCATTATTATGAATGGCCTTAATTTGGCTCTATACTAAACCATTATTGTTCCAAACTAATGTATGAAATCTATACTAATAGTAAGAAAACGCTACATCATCTTCTCTAGCCAAGAGTTTTACTCTGAGCTACTTTGCATTTCAACCCTTGGCGGATTGAGCGCTTATAAATATAATTACAGCTACGGCCCCTGGCGGATAATGGGTCTAAATTGCGAGTTAGGTGCTGATAACGTATGTTGAATGTTATAGTTAAGTTTTGACAATTTGTTGAACTTTTTATTAAAAGCACTATTGGCATTTATACGAAAATTTGGTGTCTTTAGGGGTGGGTTCATAGGCAATACTCTTAATGAACATATCCTTTTTCAACAACACTTCACCAAGTTTCATTATTGACAATCGCCGTAAATCGTCCTCCAATAACATAACATCTGATTGGTTGCGTAGAAGTTCTCACGCAACCAATCAATTGTGTGACAGTAGCATTTTGTTATATGTGCTCGATCCGCCTTGGGTTGTAATGCAAAGTATCTCGGAATAAAACTCTTGGCTAGCTTGGGCAATCCTTGAAGTGTTTCCGGTAACCCAACCGACCCATCAAAAAAATGAAAATATTGGGTCGGTGGTTTTATTTATTCGATTTTTACATTTTAAGAGAAATAAAATATAATAAAAGCCAAACCTAACCAGAGCTGATTTTCTTCAAATGGTTGATTTTTTTTTAAAAGCAACATTGATTTTCTTATGCAATAAACGTTAACAGAACAGAATTTGGCGATACCGGAAGTGTATCTCAGGACTTAGGTTATCACTCTTGTCATATAAAGTGGATAAAAGTTATCAATCTCTACCAGAGTTGTCGAGTGTGCCTAAATTCGTGCACAATATTTGAAATTCTGCCTTTCGTGTTTTCTTTACCATGCCCAGGACAAACTTTTCCCAGGGCTTACATATTGCCGAGTTGGGTGTTAAAACACCAATCGAACAAATGTGCTTATCAGGGATAGAAAAAAAAAAAAAAAATTGTCTATCTACCCATGTTTTTCATGTGTTCATTACCTGAAACACATTTTTTTTTAATGATGGCTTTGGTGTTCTTTATAGTATACCGTATGTTAATTGAGGGTTGTTCAACATCCTCACCACTGAAACACAACAGTGGGCCCTGTGATAATATATGGATTTGTTTGTTTGTTTGTTTTATTGGAGTTTAACGTCCTACTCAAGAGTATTTCACTTATTTGAAGACGGATTAACTTATTCACTCTATTCCTTACCTCATTACGGTGGAAAACAGTGAGGAAAACCCCGCGATTGCCGGAGCCACATCCTGTGACTTACTCATATACCTGATGATCGACAGATGGACTCGATCATGTGAAGGGTAAATTGGAATAGGATTAGTAAGCACACACTCTACCACTAAGCCACAGCTGCGGGCTCGATAATATATGGAAGCGCTACATAATATATATATATTTTAAATGAAAAGAAAAAAATTTGCTTCATATATATATATATGTAGTACATGTACTTGTATACCATACATTGTGATACAGGTCAGCCAAGAAGCAATATATTTGATGTTTGCGTCAATCGTCACACGCCATAAATTTCCCAGTTGATTATACACATCAACTTCTCTTGTTATGCCCTTGATGAGTATTACATAGGCAAGCTTTTCATACAAAAACTCAGTTTTGTGAGAATGGTTTTGTAGACGACTGAATTAAATCATTTGCCACCATTTTTCAATCAGAAAACATGTTGAACTAAATAACTGTCAATGTGCAATCGGTCAACCATGAAATAAAGAGATAAAAATAGATAACATACAATTTACTTTACATTTTTGGATGCATGTGTACCAAGTTAATAAACATTCAACTAGTTGTAAGACTACTGAAATTATTTATCTTCGCCAGACTCTTCCCTCAAAATGTTAAATAGTGAAAGTAAGTGACAAATAGTGTAATTAAGTGACAAATAGTGTAATTAAGTGGCAAATAGGGTAAATGGCAAAAAGTGTAAATGGCAAAAAGTGTAAATGGCAAATAGTGTAAATGGCAAAAAGTGTAAATGGCAAATAGTGTAAATGGCAAAAAAGTGTAAATGGCAAAAAGTGTAAATGGCAAAAAGTGTTAGTGGCAAACTGGTTTACTGGTTTTATCAGAGGTAGTCTCCGGGTAATAATCAGAGGTAAATTTGCTTTAATTAACTGTGTGACCAGATAAACATTATTATTAGTAGTAAAAGGTAAAAGTAAAAGTATTACATGTAGTAGGATAAGTCGACATGCTAACCACTAAACATTGTCTGTAAACCCATCTGAATACACATTTTGTTTGATTGGGGTTTAACACAGTACTTTAGGTTATTTCACTCACATGACACTGTTCTGAATATACAGTAATCTGCGCTTTTTATTCACCAATAATGTTAATTGTTTCATTGAATTGAGTTTATGATTTGACAAGATTCAGTTTAAGTTCAATGAAGAAATGTCAATGTTCTGATTGATTGATTGGTGTTTTACGCCCTGCTTAAGGGTATTACACTTATATGATGGCCGTGTATTCCAACAATAATTGACACTAGCATAACCAAATTGTGAAGCGTTTACATATAAATGTTGGAAACTTAATTTTCCTCCAGTAAAATTTCTGTGTTGAGTATCAAGTGGGGTAGGAGGGAGCTTCCTGTTGCCCTGTGGTTTTCGGAGCTCACGATGAACAGGAAGCTGATATGTTTGTGATATCTGTATTGTCCTGTATCTGTCCAGTGATGTTTTTGTTTGTTGCCAGTGGTTGCCTTCCTTCACCCATTGGACTGGCACGCCGTCTGAGTGAAATAACATTAAGTACGGCGTTAAACCGCAATCAAACAAACAAATCTAACCTACTTTAACACTAACAAGCAGTTTTAACTGTCATCGTTTTTGGGAAATTTACAACACAACACAAATTAGCTTCTGTGTCAATTAGATGTATGTTAAAAGCAAAATTGCCGGAAAGCATTTCAATATCATTATCAGTCATATAAAACTAGAGATTAATGTTTATACATTAATTTTAACAAAGATGTTTAACCTGTGATTAATCCAGGGCCCGATGTACTTGTGTATTGCAACATGTTATTTCTAAAACAAAAATTTCTAAAAAGTCGACCTGATATTATGAAGAAGCTTTGTTATAAATGGGGAAGTACGATTCATGTAGTATCTGTTGCTGACACACCATTTCTTCTTTTTTCTCTCGGTTTTATCACTGTATTTTAGGTTATTTTACTCATATGACAGCTTGATTTTCCATGGGTCCACAACTGGTTTTCCAAGAAATTCCAAAACTGAAAAATTTTATTTGATGTTTTTAGGAATTTCCAGAACTTTATTAACTATTAATTGTTAATACATTTTCAATTTTTTTCAATTGGAAAATAATTTCATCACAATTCACTTAAATGAAATAAAAAATGGCTAAAATTAATATATTATGTAAAATGAATATATATGAAAGCGTAAAAAATCAGTCCTTTCAAGTTTGAAACAGTTTTATATATAAACATTTTAAACTTGAATAAAATCTGGTCGAACATATACAATCTTTAATTAAGTATTTCCAAAGCTTGATCTAAATAAATTTACATTTTTGTACTTTTGTTTATGCAAGAAAGGTGAATGCCGTATTCTAAAAAGTATATTCAGCCATTACACAGCACTGAAGGAAGATATTTTTTCAACTGGGTACAACACTATACATTTCATGGTTGTGTTTATAATAGTGTAGATCTCGTTACTGTATAACCCTTGAGCACCAGTAAATACAAGTACACACCGAAATAAAGAGGGCTTATGAGCATGTAACTCTTACCAAATCATATGTGTATTTGTATTATCTGTTGAGTTACCTCCCCTTTGACCACAACACTCAACATTTAAAGCCAGAGAAATACAGCCAAACAAAATCTCCATAGATATCGTTACATTATTATTGTCAGATGTTTGTCTTAATATGCTATAAAAATAATAAGTTTAAATCGAAAACAGTTGGGTTTCCCTTTAAGTGTACTCGGATAATCAACTTGATACTGATTTACAAGTATGTTTATTGAATAGCTTTGTAATTTTTCCATGATATGAACAAAGTTAAACAAAATAAAGCAGTACATGTAACAGCTACATGTAATAAAAATGGCAAATATCATAACTTGTGTCAGATTAAAATTTCTCTTTGCACATGAACTTCATTATTTTGGTGTTAAGCTTTTAATTAGATTGTTTAAAATCTAGGATACAGGACACTCCGACAGGTAAATATAATCACGGATTAGTTATTTCCACCTGCTGCTGGTCAGTCAGTTTTAGGACTTGCACAATTTAACCAGGAGTTTATACTCTAAATCAATGGCAGTTAAGCTGGAGAATAACTCAATTTGAGACGTCATTTAAAAAACAAAAATCAATTCAAACTCCATTTCTAATGTTTAAGAATGCTAAAAATGAATAGCTTAAAAAATTAAAAAATTTTTAATATGACACTAAAAAAACTGAATTTTGTTCAGCAAAAAAGAAAAAACTCAATATTTGGACGCCTATGAACCCCTGTTTACGTTAACATTTTTACAGGAAAGTAGACATCCTATTTATTAAACACATATATGGTCTGATAATTTCCCCAAAATCCAGTATATAGAGGATTTATTGGTATCAACATACATCCCCATAAGCTTGTTGTGTGACCATATTATTTTATTAGAGTAAGGTACCGTTATACATGACAAGGCAAGACAAATACATCCAGCCCTGTTGGCTGTAAAACGAATGTAAACACACGATACATGTAGTTTTTGCATAAGCAGCACAACAGGTTGTGTTGGTGTAAAATGTTACTTTTATTTCCAAGACTGTATATTACTATGTGTCTATTTTCTTACTTTGTTTTAAGTGAAAAAAGGTACAAAGAATTGTCGGTTTTAATTCAACTTCTTTTACATGTGGTCTAATTTTAGTAACAGTCTACTTAATTTAAAAAAAAAGAAGACTTAACAATTGAGTGGCCTTATTTAAATGTCAACTTGAGTATCAAGTTACCATAGACAGAGCTTGTACTTCTAACATTACAATTTTATGACCATTGACTAACTTTACCAAATGACAATAGAGATGTTTTACGTCCTATTTAACACTATTGTAGAGCTTTTCAAAGGTTTAGTAGACACCTTGTAAGGATAACTGCAGGGCAGGGGAAAAACACCTTAAAAAAGTGATGTCAAGTCAATCAAAGAAGCAGATAGAGCCAGAAATCATTGAATGGGTCCGATGGGTTTAGGAAAGTAGGTTTAATGCATGTCAGTAGGGGAGGGATGTGTCCATAACTTTGTGTTTAATTTATTTTTTCTGCGAGAGCTGAAAACAGTGTACATACAGTTCAATCCATCAGAACAAATGTAAAAAAGGATATTCAACATACAAATTTAACATGCAGGGGCCTAACCAGAAATCACAAGTATCGTGTCCAAAATGGTAATTTTGCTACACTTTTTAAGTAACTGGGTGTCCATTTTTTCTAGTTTCCCTATCTCCTGCATGTAAAAGTTTCCCAAAACAGTGTGTCCAAATGAGGCAATTTTTCAATTCAGGGTGTCCTAAGGACGGGTGGACACCCCTCTGCCTAAGCCATTGCATACATGTAAATAGTCGCAGCCAGGGACAGTCATGTACTTGTTCTGCATGTGTTATGAAAAAACGCTAATAGATATTCAATGTAATTTAACTGGCCATAGAAACAATGAATCCTCCCAACAGCTTTTGCAGATTTTTTTTTTAAAATGAAATGTTCATCATGACATGATCTTTCGGGAGCAAAGATTCCTGTATTTTAGGTATTGTACAAACTTTGAAAATGGGTTATTAAGGAAAAAACACAGATAAGTTGTCAATTTTAGTAATTTAGGTGAAATTAGAACAAATATCCATTAACTATAACAGGCCTGTGCTGTAATCTTTTCTGGCATAACCTAAAAATCGGTCCTCTAAAATTTTTGTGAGGTAACCTAACATTTGCATTTTCCCCTGGTTTGCTGATTTTTTAAATACATAAATGTGCCTTGCTGAAAAATAAAGCAAAATCGCTTTAAAACACAAACTTCATTGATAATCGGTTGACAAAATTGATCAAAATCAGTAGCAAAATGCAAATTTAGAGAAGAGTGCAAACAATTTGGGAAACCTATAAATAGGTCTTCCTAAATTAAGTTAGCATAACCATGGGGAAACCCCATTCTGACTGTTCTCCCCAACAGCACAGGCCTGCTATAATGATATCATTGTCAATGTGAAAGTAATGTGTAAGTTTACTTAATGTGTTAGAACTAATCTATAGTGCACAGTAGTCCCCAGTGTCCACATCAAAAATATAAAATAATAGCTTAAAATAAAAAAAGAATTATTTACAATGTAATTATAAAATATCAAAAATTTTCAATCATGATGTTCTAGATCATGTAATAAAAAAAAAAAGAAAGAATTTTATTAAAAAAAAAAAAAAAAAAATTGGGGGGGGGGATCAAAGTGATTTATTTATGAGCGCTTGATGGACCGCTATTATGATCTCATTTGTACTAATATTTCCATCAAAATAAAAGATACCAATAAAAATATCTTTTCAAAATTTTAATATTTTGTTAATCTAATAAAAAGTATCTGTCTGTACCTACTAGGTCATAGATAAAACAATATACATCTAACTGCACAATTGGATATTGGTAAGACAAGATCTGGTCCAGGTGAAAAGTTAGGCCACCCATCATTTACTATTCATGTTAGCCTGTTAGACTCAGCATTTATATGGTCTTGTATTTTGTGGCTGACATTAAGTCTTATGAAGTCCATAATCAGTGTGAATGGATAGAATAAACACTTTCTTCACATTTGCTTTTGTTTCTTATGTTTTGAGCAATTACAGGTGAATGTGTATCGTTTTTTTGTGGAAATCTGGGGAGGGGGAGGGGGGCTGTTTAAGATATATTTCATTTACAAAAAATGCATGTGTGGTGGTGAAGGGGGAGGTGAGTCCCACTGGCGGTGACCAAACCCCTTTCATTAACGGAGTGAAGATGGGCCTGCATCAGACCAATATTGGTGAAGGTTAGAGCATGTCATGACATGTATTATTATAAGGACGTGCACTGTTTTATGAGCATTCCAAAAACATGAAGACGGCAAACTCCTAAATCTTTTTACCAGTGCTTTATCAATCTGACTGATTGGCTACTTGTCAACACTGACAGCACAAAAAACTAAAACATATGTACAAAGAATTGTGGAAACTCGAAGCTTCGTGGGTATGCGAAAACCGAGACACACGTAAACTCAAGTATTCACCAGAGTCTAGGGTGATTATCAAGGTAATAAATCAATAGGATATGGATCTAGGTGCTAAATGTGAACATCTTGTCAAAACAAAAACCACCGGAGTGTTTTACTGTTATAATATAATTAGAAAACTGTATGGCAAGTAAAAAGCCTTGTGTTGAAGAACACTAGCCTGTAAAATGTGTTTGTTATGTACTGTTGGTCAAATAACAAGGTTAATGTTAAACTCATGATATTTTATTCATCGTATTTAACTAAGGCAATCAGCAAGGGCTTAGGCAGAGGGGTGTTCTTAGACACCCTCCATTGAACCATTGCCTCATTTAGACACCCTGCTTTAAGAAACAGGAGATGGGGAAACTGTAAAAATTGGACACCCATTTACTTAAAAAGTGAAGCAAAATGACAATTTTGGACACCATACTTTTGAAGTCCCTCAGCGGCCTGGCAATCAGTTATAATCAGTCAGGAGTAAAAAAAAACCTTTCCTCGGTATGAATTTAGCTAATACAGTTTGTGACTTCTTGAGAGAACTGATAATTTACTTATCAATGGATGACTTAAATTGTTTACTTTGGGAAAAGATATTTGTTTGTTTGGTTCATTAGGGTTTAACACTGTACTTAAGGTTCACTCATATGATGGCATGCCACTGCAAGGGCTTAGGCAGACACCCGTCCAAATGGACACCCTGAGGTGAACAATTGCCTCATTTGGACACCCTGTTTTAAGAAACTTTAACATTTACGAGATAAGAAATCTGTCCAATTGGACACCCAGTTATTTGCAAAGTGAAGTAAAATGACCATTTTGGACACCATACTTTTGATTTCTGGCTAAGCCCCTGCATGCCAGACAAATGGGTGAAGAAAATCACCATTGATGCACTATCAAGTTGGCAACTAGTGCTGAATCGAGTACCTGTGAATGGTTACAAATTTGAAGGTATTTGAATAGTAAAATTGATAACCGAAAATTTGACCTGACCCCTTAACTATGCCGGTCATGCGGAAAGTGCAAAATATGAATGATCTTTGTTTGTTTGATTGGGGTTTAATGCCATACACAGGGGTCGAAATTTTAAAAAAAATTTGATTGTTTGTTTGTTCATTTGATTGGGGTTTAATGTCGTACTCAAGAGTATTTCACTTATATAACGACGGATTGTCCACTTCACACTGTTTCTTGCCTCATTATGGTGGAAAACTGGAAGGAAACCTCGTAAAAACCACCCCCACGTTTGCCGGAGCCACATTATGTGACTCACTGATATATGTTACAAAAATTTTGAGGTCATAACATTGATGACCTCTGCAAAGTTTGAGGTCATCAAAAATAATTTGAGGTCATCACCACATTACATCAATGTTTTTTGATATGGATGATTTTAGCTATTCTGTCCAATTTCACATCATCTTGATTTACCTACATTATAAATTTATTAAGATACATGTATGCACCGATTTGGCTCGTGTATGTATTTTTATTTTTTTATTATTTTTTAATGCTGTCAAGCAAAAAGGAACCACTTCCACACACAAAGTTGTTCAAATTTTGCCTGCTTGAACTATGGTATCACAGCACCAGTCACAGAATATTTTATTTTTTTAAATGTCAAATGTTGACCAATCTCTACACTACAGTTTAAATCAGAATAATGATTTAACATTTTCAGTTCATCATGATGACAAACTTGGTGCTAATTTGGCTCGTCGGTGTCATTTTGAGGTCGTAAAAATGAGTGAACAACCAAACTTTTTTACCCCTGCGTACAAAATCTGAATGAAGACTTTTACTAGAAATGGGAGCATACTACAATTGTCAAACCAGACACATTGAAAACATGGTAATAAATAAGCCTCGCAAGTCTAGTTTATGCATTGTAATCATAAAGTTCTCCCCCTCTAAAATAAATTTTACATACGGGGCTTAGCCAGAAATCAAAAGGATGGTGTCCAAAATGGTCATTTTGCTCCACTTTTTAAGTAACTGAGTGTCCAATTTCAACAGTTTCCCTATCTCCTGCATGTTAAAGTTTCTTAAAACAGGGTGTCCAAATGAGGCAATTGTTCACTTAACGGTCTTCAGTTGGACGGTTGAACACCCCTCTGCCTAGGCCCTTGGTAGTAGGCCTACATTGTAAATAAGGCTACATTGTATGATAGACTATTAGATATACAGAACTCGGCATCTAGCCTATCGTGTTTCTATTGTTTTCAAAATAGCATTGTTCCTAATCTTTCGAGAATAAATGCAAAAACTGGGGCTACAGGATATTTGATATGTGTTATGCTTATGCAGCAATTGTATCTTTATTTAGCAAATAATACAACATAACAAAAAGTACATCGGTATGAGACGATCAATAAAATAGCACAAACATTAGGTTATTGAGGTCAGATGTGAAGTTTGAAGACAATCACTGAACGCTGCAGTCACATGATTCTCTGTTGGAAATGTGGCAGTTGTTTAAAGACAGAGGAGACTGCCGATTTCATTGGAATTGTAAAGGCAAGAAAAGCTCAATAAATTTATCATAACAGACGTCAAATTACATGATAGAAGTACAGCCAAGACTTGTAAACAGCAGGTATTTCTATTGAATAAAAGCATTCTGTAATAGGACACTATAGACGAAAACAACAACACAAATCTAACATAACCGAGAACACAATTTTTTGACCAACTCAG
>JAQQZZ010080571.1:0-19440 GCA_030265115.1 Mopalia vespertina
TGTATTTTTGTCCGTCGTCATATAAGTGAAATACCCTTGAGTACGACGTTAAACACCAATCAAACAAACAAACAAACTTAGTGAGTATAGGGGCATTCTGCGGGTCTTCAGACATAGTTACGTTTGGATTTGTTTTCATTCAGAGTTCTAGGAATAACTTATTTATCTAGCACGGTATTTATCTGTATGATTTTGTTCGTGACTTTATAGGTGCAGCAAATTCGTTTGTCTGCTGGAATATCTTTGTGTGTATTAATCTTTGTTATATGTATATATAAAAATTCGTGTACATATTTAAAAGGAATACCGGCGAATAATTAAACAACTAACTAAATGTGATGATAATTAAATGTAATATAACGCTGACTATAATACGATCAGTTATTCAAAGCACATAATTAAATAATCTAAAACAAGTACAATGTATCTGCTCCCCTTTCTTATAATAGCCTAAGGCGAGTATTTCATGCGGCCCACACAAAATATTATATCTCCGCCTCTATACTGCCTATTATTTATTCCACAACACAAAATTTGAGCGAACTGTTCTCTCTCTTTATTAATTCATTAGATTGTTCATTTTCTTAGCTTGATAATTATTGTTTACATTTCTCTTTGTTATTTTGCTTGATTGAATTCAAGTTGACCACCCAAATAGAACATGATAATCCGACTACACTTTATATTTGGGGTTATTGTAGGATACGGAGTTTTCAACCCCAAGGACACACGGCCCACAAAAAACATGGTATCTCGGCTGTCACGCGTCCAAGACCGGGTTGAAGTTTTGTTTGGTTTAGAAGAGAATTTTAGACGAACTTGATGAGTGGGTTGTTTTGCTGTTTCATGAATTTGGTAAATTATTATATTTGTCATTTATTCAGAGGTTTATACGGCTCACACATAACATGGTATCTCCGATGTCACGCTTCCAAGACCGGATTTTCTTTTGTGTAGACGAGAATGTTGATGAGTGCATGGGATGTTTGCCTGTTTCATAGATTTGGTAAATTATTATATTTGTCATTTGTTCAGAGGTTTATACGGCTCACACAGAACATGGTATCTCCGATGTCACGCAAAACATGGCTTCACAGGTATCCTATAGGTTGATTTGGATGGGTCATCGTCTGGGCCAGACTGGCACACGGCCCACAAAGAACATGGGATCTCCGGTGCCACAGCAGCTTTCCGGAATGAGAATGATCGCTACATTAGGCTACTTTGTCGGCAGCTTCATTTCCTTTAATGTTAACATAAGCTGATAACCATTCTAGAGTTAATTTAGTTCCAGAATATTTTATTTGACTATACATTTTCTTATTCGTGGAAAAGTTAATCCCATCTGTCTTTATATATAAGCTTTCGGTATCTGTTACTGTAATTATGCATAGCGGGGAGTACACTATTTTCAGCTAGTTCCCTAACCTTAATCTGACTATCATCTTAATGACGTATTTTGTAAATTTGTTCAATTTACAGTAGAAAATTCAACAAATACAAGTTACCCACATCAATGAATTTTCCGTATCTGAAAACTTGGGTTCCAAAATGGTACCAAACACATTTGAGACAACTTTAAACATGCTACATTTTATTTGCCATTTTATAATGCAGGACTTATAATATAGTTTTGCCTGTTGATTCCATGATAGCCTGTTTCAAACGAGTAGAAAACTGTTATTGAACCTGTTTAAATTTTAACGGAACCTACGAGGAACCTATTATTCACAATCACTTTTACAATACCTAACAGACAAATAAAAAAAATCGTTCAGAAATTTGAATAGTTTAACTGCAAACGTCTAAATATTGCTGCTTTCTTTCGCATCTTTTTCTTGCTCATATTTCCATCATTGCCGCGTAACGCGTATCATTAAAGTACAGAGTAGATCATTGTACGCAGTAACATTACCTAATGGTACGGGATGTCTGAAATCACGCTTAGATGGGTGATGAAGTAGGAAAGTGCGTCATACTTCATTATTAAAACGTCATAGGATATGCAATTCCGTTTTTTCCCTTAATAAATGATTTCCACCAAGTTATTATTCACACATTCTTCCCACTATTATTTGGTCTGTAATTAGCAATTTCCCCTCGACATTTCACCCAAGAGTTAACAACGTAGACATCAGACAATCTGGTCACAATTCATAAACGCACCAGAATCGATCGCGTCGTAGAAACAGCAATTCTCAAAATATTTCGCTCGTTGTATGATCTTTGTTCACGCTATTCCTATAGATTATCAACGTCAAATTACGTAACGTTACTTTAAAAAGAGAACATCTAAAGAATTGACCAACTGTGAAAAGGCCACGAGCGTCGTTGTTGCTGTTTATGGAACACATATATCACGATTTGTGACATGACGCAGCTGACATTTGAACAATCCGTTGATTTATTGCGAACTGATGTGTATGAACTATATAGAATAGCTTTAATATGTAAATCTCTGTTATGGGCTAAACTGTAAGGTGTTATGACTTGTACCTGTTTGATTTTTGTCTGCAATCACACACGCCAAGACAAACAACATTACATTAACATTGTTTTTTCTCTTTATAGTGTGCATAATGCAGTTCATGCATCTTAAATGTATTGAATCGAAGCATTATCTAATTTATTTTAAAATCTTAGACATGGTTTTGTCTGGCTGTCTAATAAAACTAGATCATCGGTATACTCAGTGCTGTTGCTGTCTTTCTTTTTTAGCATTCTTCCTCGGCTACAACATTGGATTGTTTGTTTTGTTTTTTGGGGGTTTAACAACGTACATAAGGTTATTTCACTTCAAGTTGTCCGTTAGCTCTGAAAGCAACAGAAAGCTCCCTTACAACACTCCGCTACAACATTGGACAAGCTGTATTGAGCTAACCGTGCTACAATTGAAAGTAGAACATTTAATAAACGATCTGAGAGGCATCTAAACACAGACGATTTACAAACGAGGTGTTTACATAACAAACTTATTTTGTTGAATTCAAAGTCGGTCATTATACGGTCTTGGTCACGGATGCAGTCCTTGAGAAGTGTTAAATTGACAGTCGTTTCTGAACCAGTAGACAATTCGATTACCACGCGTGTTATCTTATAACACAAATTGAAGGCTGCTGGAACAAGTAATGTCAACATTAATGAAACCTTGTAGAATAATAGCACTTAAGCTGACTGACAAGTGCCAGCCACCTGTGAATAATACCAGACTGACGATACACTCCACACCCTTGTCGCACCTTCTCAGGAATATCGATAAACGATATCACTGAGAACAGACTAAGTGACATTCTAAAATAGATGAAAACAATCACAGCCCAGTAGAGATGCGTTGCGGCGGGATCCCATACTGGTTACCTGACGTGATGCGGACCTATCGAATTTATACCACCACTCCATGATTTGTTTGAATATTCTGGCTACAAGTTTAATCTATTGTATTTAGTTACGAACGTGGACAACTTTATTTACAATAATTGTAAATTTCTGTCACAGATTGATTTGCCCCATACAGACAAATCTTATAGGATCGTAAATAATTTTGAACATCCAATAGGATCATATAGGGCAATTATAAACTCTTAAAGGATCATTTCACAATCTTAAAGGATTTTGGACAAAATTATATAGGATCCAAAAAGATTTTTTTAAAAGGGGCTTATTCAATCATCCGCTTGTTGTAAACTATACCACACATGTGCTGAGGATGTCCTGCTAATGGAACATACACACTTTGGTTATTTTCTAACACACAATATCCAAGCATATAATTGCGTTGCTCTTATCTGCTTCAAACGGTTCCAACATAACTTAACGCAATACTTTATGTATGTGTATTAAAATACCGACTTTTACTGTTGGCTATGACGACAAAGTCAATCGCTTGGATTTACCATGTCTGTACTCAAATGTATTTCAGCTGAAAGAAAGCTTTGAATTGGTACATAAGAATCGCAGTCCTGCAAAAAAAACTCCTGACCTGTGAATCCACTTTCGTTAAGTATCGTGTATACCTCAAATGATTGATGAGCCACACCGCTGTGTATTATATCTAGAGAGTGTCAGTTTACAACTAACCTGACAGATTTCAGTACACAAATAGGTTCTCTGTTCGAAAATAGTCTACTATTTTCAATTGTCGAACGTTTATCTTGGATTGTAATTAATACAGAATTATATATACCCCTGCTATAAAAGGCATCGGTGGCTGTTACTGGTTTTAATGCACAGGTGGGCGCAAACAATATTCCGTCAGACATATCACCGTAATCCAACCAGCATCCTTATACTATGATTGGCCGTCTGTAGGTTCCAACTAATAGTGGATATCTACAGATGGCCACAATAACGTTTCAGCATGAAAACGTCGGTTGCGAAACTGCTACCTTTACCTAAAAACGTCTGAATAGTGCGTTTAAAATAATGATGTCAGATCATAAATCATGTACCGATTTTATATCTTATAAAACTGGTAGCGAATTTTGTTCGGTTCACCAAATCTATCAAAACTTACCCTCAACTATGTTATGTACGATAAGGTCAACTGATCTAGGAAGAAAATGTGTGTTACTGGTCGACAAAACAGTCCCTTTGTCGATTTATTCAAAAATAAAGGCAACTGGGTAATCTCTTAACGCTAATAAAGACACTATACTGTTTCCACTGTTTGCTGTAATGCTATAATGCAGGTATATATTTTCAATAAATGAAGAGAGAAAAATGTGCTTGCCTCCACCGGGATTCGAATTCGGGACCTTTGGGTTACAGGTATATATATATTACACATTTATCAAGAATTACGTTATTCGTATAGCAAATAACTATTTGCTCAAAATCCCTGCACATCTGCTGTGCGTCAAACTGTTATTCTTGTGGCTGTAGATTCTAACATCTATCAGAATAACACTTCGGAAAGTGTTTAGTCGTAAACAGACCAAACCCGGAGACACTGACAGATGTAAGCGGTAAATTCGTTTTACTTTACTGTCTAAACTTTCTTGCATATAATGTGTTGTATTAATAGTTAAATCATTCTGTTTTTGTGTTGTTGTTTATAGCCAGGAGCTGGTGAGCGGATAAACACGTCTTCAACACATTAGCACTTAAAGTAAACACTCTGAACACATAAATGTTTTGCATCTCTTACTGTAGAGTGGGTGTGTGGAAGGAGGGAGCATTTTATTGTTCAGGTGCTCTCGGAGATAAGACCCAACTCGAAGCCATAGTGTTGTATTTTTGGTGATTACCCTATCTTGTCATAGGTATGGCGTAAACCTCACCCAAACAAACTTTATTGCAGAGAGAAACATATATATACGCTCTTTTCTGTTACACTGTTCTACTCACACACTCCGGCCCGCGGCCGTGGCTTAGTGGTAGCGTGTGCGATTACTTATCCTACTTCGATTTACCGTTTACGGGATCGAGTCCGTTTGTCGACCCTTAGGTACATGAGGGAGTCACACGATGTGGCTCCGGCAATCGTGGGGTGCTTTTTACGAAGTTTCCTCCCGATTTTCCACCGTAATTAAGCAAGGACCAGTGTGAAGTGGACAATCCATCATCATATAAATGAAATACCCTTGAGTACGAAGTTAAACCCCAATCAAACAAACACGCACTCCGGTTTATAATTTCATCTCTACGTTTGGCCATAAACACAATGAGCTTATTAAAGAAAGATTCCACTTAACTGCATTATCACAAGTAGTGGATATGGCGCAAAAGACTAAGTAAGTAAAAGTTAACGTTAGAGTTGTTATAAAATACGCCGTACAACAGGAACATACTTTAAGAATAATAAAAATGAGTCAGTTATGCAATACGAAACGTGTTCTGGTAGGATAGAACCCTCTAAATAATCATTAGTATATATTGCGTGAGGTGTGTAGTTAAAGTGTTGTTAAACTCTCAATTTTAATCCCGATTGGGTATGGTAGGATCAAGCGTTTATTTATACAGTGTTTGGAACAAAAAAGATTGCCTTGCCTCTTGAGTTCTATGTATTTAAACTTATGAACCGAAACTAGTCGTTACGTAACATTGTCTTTGATGTGCCTGACAACGGACTGTTCAGAACAGCACTTGAATCCGATATCGACACGCTGACATTTAATATCTACAACTGACAGGAGATTCCTGCTGGGGTATTCCTATTTATTTCAGTCGACATTTTTGGTACATCTGTACGAAAGCAATGTGATTTCATATCGCGTTTACGTCCGTGGGTGTTCGTTATGGGCGTCTGCATACTGTCAGCATACTGTCTTTACTAAGCATTGCATTTCGAGAGATGGTAAATTTTCCAATTATCTGTTAGTCATTGCGACAATAAGCGTTGGAGATCACCAACATGAAATACCCTTAAACACCAATCAATCAATCCCCAAACCTTGCTAAAGCTTCTGACACGCTTGGAGATTAATACGATTGTTCTACTTAATCTTTCATAACAATTTTGAATTAAATACATTCGTTTTTTGTTTATGTAAATAAACAACTTCCAAATTTGAAATATTAACTGATTTCATGAGTATCATCAGACTTCTTACATACATGCTGAATGTTGTTAACTACAGAATAGCAAGACACGTTCCTTTGACGTCATTGTCTGCTCAAGATACTAATCAAGTCAAGAAGAAAGGGATTTTCACCGTGTAATTAAGTGTAACATAATACCTTATCTAATCTCGATGTGTTACACAAACCTTAGTTACATCTGTTTATGTCGATCTTACAGACGTACATAGCAGACTCTTGTTCTGTCCTTGTTGGGACCATGGCCTATCCCTGTGTTATTTGTTTTCTGTACAAATAAGTGAATTAGCTAGAAGATTGTCCCACTGCACGCCATATATAATTCTTGTCTACTGTTTTGACGTCTTTGGTAAACTTCAAATGTCTCATTTGACCCTGGCTGGGCAGGATATCTCTCATTTTTTTTTTCCAATTTCTCAAATTATTTTGATGTTAAAAAACAAACACGCCTTTATCAGTCTTATTTACAACCGAGGAGGATTCCCTATATGGTTACTTTAAAAGAGATATCACAGTCGTACTAACATGCAATAATGAATGGGGATATCTCTAACAAAGCTCTACGTGTTATTAAGGTGTTAATATGGATACGTGTCACAAAAATCTGCGAGAAAGAAAGAAAACAGTTATTGGTCAATAACAAACGGACTAATTTTGTTCGAATTTTGTTTCGGGTGGTTGGGTGGAAGCTG
Organism: Mopalia vespertina; assembly: GCA_030265115.1. NCBI lineage: Eukaryota > Metazoa > Mollusca > Polyplacophora > Chitonida > Mopaliidae > Mopalia > Mopalia vespertina. The sequence goes on from JAQQZZ010080571.1 coordinate 7,230, forward strand.
CCTTTTGCATTGAGTGCTCTCAGAGCTAAGCGGTGATTTGTTTATAATGTCATCGTATCACCTTATGTGTTGCCCTGTCTGGTCTATGCCGGTTACCAGTGGCGTTGAAGGAGAGACCCATGGGATGGGTACGCAGTCAAATGGATGAAATAACCTTAAATACCGCGTTAAACTCCAACCAGTTAAATAAACAAACAAATGGAGTTGTTGCCATTCCTGGAAATGAAAAACTGTATTTCAAGTTTTTTGTGTTTTCTCCAAATATTCCTGTTTAAAACTGTAAAGGTCTCAAAAGGATGGCGTTTTAGTGTTTATTTAGAAATAAGGGTTTCGTTTCTCGATCGTTGCGGCTTCGCCTGATTAGGAGAAAACAAACATTTTATTCACGATTGAAAAACACTCAAATTTAAAATGTTTAGATTTTTTTTACTATCAATAAAAAATGCACCTATTCAACTAAGTAAATCAAATACCGCCTGGAAGAGAAAATTCAATTCGGATAACATCATGTTCAATTTTACATTGTGTATTTGTGTACACTATTGTGTATATTTCTATTGTTCTACCAAGGGCAGAGTGTTATAATCATCGAGTGGTCGCCGTCGTTCGAGTATCATTTCTTTACTTTGCTTCAAATGTAAACTTACGTTCTCAAAATAGGCTAAATGCCCAAATGCTCACAACGATTACACTATGTAAATATGGAATGAACGGTCGCCACCAAACTATCACAAAGTTCAAAATTGTTGAAATGTTCTCCAGTTAAGCTCTGAAAAATAACGTCTAATACAACGACCAATCACATTGGAGTATCTAGAATTGACAGTGGCACAATAGCAAAAGGCATCCCTGCTATACCCAAGTGACATGGGCACAATGTTTATTCGATGCGTTAGAATTCACAGAGTGACGGATGAACATAATTGCACACCCACCCTTACAGACACAAAGGGCGCTATATAAAAATGAAATATAAACTGATTTGTCTTGCTGGAAAGTTTGCGTTTCGTCAAAGCATAACTACGCTCGGAACTCAATCGTGCATACAGTTATCGACTTTAATCAGCTTTGATTCGTTTTCATTTCAAGCCATTTGAGAAAGTTATACTTGTACGTCTGTCAAATTAACACTTAGAAGAGTATGTTATGACACGCAGTAAACGGATCAATCGAGAAGACAGTTAATTCGGTTCACCTAACTGTCTAAAAGTTCTTACTTGAAATGTGACGTAATTAACACAGTTACAATATCCCGTCTTTGTTTATGTTAACCCGGAAGTGAGCGAATAAACACGTCTTTAACACATTAGCACTTAAACAGTAAACATTCGTGGCACCTAAATATTTATGAGCTTTTATGTTCAGAAGATATATTACATTGCGATGTTCCGGAGAAAGACTGCATGTAAATTTAAGCACATCTTGTCTAAACAAAAATAACGCTATAGCACTACCGGTTTGTTATGTTATGTAAGGAATTCAAATTTAATATTAATTGATAACTTATTTACTTTCCTATCCATGCACGTTGTTTAGTTTTCGACAGCGAATATTAAAATCGCTAGTAGTATGCCTTTACTTGACTCGCTATACTGTATCTATGGATTTTTAAAAGGTTTGAAAATACGCTAGTTACTTGCAGGAAGTAGATGTGGTGTCCTCAACAACTATACAGACACTGCAGTCATTTAAGTGAAATAACCCGCAGTCAAGTCAAGCCTATAGTTGAAGTAACCATCGACTTCGGCAACCATCAGGAATATAAATTGTTGTTGAAACAATTTAGGAAATGACATTTGCACCAGCAACATCTGGTTTAAATAACGGACCTTTGTTCCGCACGTAAACTTTGATGACGATTGCTCCGAGGGCAGCCGTTCGATCCAAGGACAATCTCTCCTACAACAACCCCTTCGGTGGTAAATAATTCTCGATAAACCACCCAAAGACAATGTCACATGGGGAGATTCTCATCCAATTTTTGATAAATAGTCTGCAATCAAATTGCTCAAGACGATCGGCGCTGGTGGAATACGTACATACATGTAGTTATCAATTTTTTTTTTTAGATGTGTTATTCTTTTCGGTCAAATCTTGAATCTAGCTTATTTTGTTGTTTAAAGCGACGCTTCTGATTGTTTGATTGGTGTTTGGCGTAGTAAACATCCGAACAATTGTTGTTACGTGACACGGCTATTGAGGTGTCGGACCCCAGACCTCTCAGAACACTAATAAAATTCGTTATTGACACGTTGATCATGAGATGCCGTGTGGTCTATTTTACCCAGGGGAGTTTTTTCAAAGGACATTTATTCAAGTTGAGGGTGTATATATCCCTGTGTGATCTTAATAATGGTGTGTAAGGGTTGAATAATAACAATTTAAGATGTATCATGCTGTCTTTACTTGGCCTTGGGAGCTGACTAAATGGGATTTGCCAGTGTCCAAAAAGGAAGATAAACCTGTTAATGACACAACTGGTAGTGCCATCTATATCATTGACTGACGATATAATTTAACTGAATATTCATATCGGGCTAAGTGGTAAGCGTGTGCGCTTCCTAATCCTGCTTCGATGTAGCGTTCACGGGATCGAGTCCGTCTGTCAACCATCAGATATACGAGTGAGTCAGACGATGTGGCACCGGAAAGCTTAAGGGTGGTTTTTACGAGATTTCCTCCCGGTTTTCCACCGTTATAAGGCCAGGGACCGTTTGAAATGTACAATCTGTCTTCATATATGTGAAATAGCCTCTAATACGACGTAAAGCTCCAATCAAATGAACAAACAAAGATATAGGATTATTGTAAGTCAATGCGATAAATGGCAGTCAGCTATATCAGAAACAGATTAAGCTTTCTTTTTAGTTTCGGGCCAACCCATTCACGGCATACCAAAACCGTCATCAATATTGGGTCGTGATTGTGTTTAAATACATTAAATACGCTTGAGAAAGGCGCTATAAACACCATTAAATCACCCAATGGCAGGTTTTGTTTGCGGCCATGTTTTGTGGTTAACGTGTCAGCCTACTAATTCTACTTCCATGCTCCGTCCATGCCTTCAAATCCATACGACTAAGTCACACGTGGAGGCTCTGGCAATCACAGGGTTGGTTTTATGAGGTTTCCTGAAGGTATTCAGTCGTTGTATTAAAGTAAAGGACAGTGTGAAATGGACAATACGATTTGAGTACGACATTAAACCCCAATCAATCAAACAAACAATAGTTACTACTGGTATACATGCTAGCTATAGAATAGCAAGAGTTATGTGTTGGACATCAAGACACGAATCGAGTCAGCAATGAAACGGTCGTACGAAAGGATAGCTATTACACCCCGTGATTAAGTGTAGCATAACACCAGATCTGCTCCCAACGTGTTGAGCAAATGTTAATTACATTTTTTATGTTGATATATTGTTCCAGACGCATGCGTGGGTTATATTCAATAACCTTAAACACGAATTTCTTAGCTATTTCGCGTCAAGCTTTAATTCAACGAGCGTTCAACCCTCATGCCGGGGCCTTTCTCATGTGAATTAAAGTCGATAAATTAAAAAACAGTGAAGTAGCTCAGAATTTCGTGTTTTTGTATTTTGCACCCAGGTTACATTACTTGCTGACTATGTCACAAGTGAAGTAAATACAATATAGTTCCATCCCACCCTTATAATACCATGTCCACGACGTTGACGTATTTAGTCACCTCGAAATGTCTCATCTGCTCTAGACTGATCCGAGTATCTTTATTTCCTTCTTTATTTTCTATTAGATATTGATTGTGTTCCTAAAGTGTATTTTAAAAACAACCCATCTATTATTTACTCTTCGCCTGTTTATCAGAAAAGCTCAGTGTAGAAAAAAATTCAATTTGGATGAGACCATGTTTGATTGTTTGTTTGATTGGGGGTTTAACGTTGTGCTCAAGGGTATTTCACTTATATGACGACGGATTGTCCACTTCACACTGGTCCTTGCCCAATTACAGTAGAAAACAGGGAGGAGACCTAGTAAAACCCACCCCCGCGATTGCCGGGGACACATCATGTGACTCACTCATATACCTGAGGGTCGACAGACGGACTCGATCTCGTGAACGGTAAATCGAAGTAGGATTAGTAAGCGAACATAATACCACTAAACAACGGCCGCGGGCCACCATGTTTGCAATGTCAACTTGAAACAACAACCCTTGAATAAGATACGAAACGTCAATCAAATATACAGACAAACAACGTGAAGGGGTTTGCCCATTCTAAAATATAATCGATTCTACTTCCTACGTCGAGACATTGACTCTAAGATACACCCGGGCCATCTTGCTTTGTACTTCTTTTATTGGCTAGTCTGTGGCATACGTCGCCCCAAATATTGGCGAAAATTAATGCGCGATGGCCTGGTATAGCGTACGAGAGTTGTCTTACTCTCGTCCACTATAGAAACTCTCGCGAGAATACGATTGGGAGTTTGCCGTGTTGAAAAATGAACATTTCGCCAAAGGTACTATATTGACTGTATAACAACGCTTGGAACAGGCTGTCCTTAGCAATTGTCAAAGTTAAACGTGATTGTACTTTTACATCTTGTGGCGTAGAGTAAACAGATCAATAACGAAGACAGGGACATATGTCAGGTGTCAATTCGCTTCACCTAACCGTCTAAATTCCCTCCATTGAAATGTGACGTATTAACCCAGTTACGACATCCTGTTTTTGTTCACTGGGAAGTGGGCAAATAAACACGTCATTAACACATTAGCACTTCCTGTAAACGTTATTGACACTTACACATGTTGCACCTTCGTGCAGATAGAATTTTCAAGAACGATTTAGCAGAGTGTTCACAGATATAGTGGTATACTTACTTGTTCGTCACTTTATTTAAGAGATTAAATTTTAACTATAGTCCAAATTGATATTTTGTTGTTTCAAACTCCATTCCCGTTGTCCATTTTGTTTGACAACAGACATTAAAGTCATACTAGTATACTAGTACTTAATGCCTTTAAGATTTGAAAAGGTTGGAAATCCTTGCTAGGTACTTGCCGGAAGTGGAGCTGGTTTACTGACAATGCCGCTATGTAATTCAACTAACCCTAAGCGAGGAGTACAATAACAATCAAGTACATCTGTAGCTGAAATGACTATCGATTACAGCATTCAACCGTGGTTGAAACATACCTGGTACCTGATATTAGCTTTATCAAAAGCAGATCTGAATAACGAACCATTACTTCAGACGAAAGCTGTTCTGATGGCAATTGCTTCGACATTAGCTGCTTCGGTGCCAATAGCTCCTCGAAAAGAGACCCAAAGACAATAAAACATGGAGCAATTGTCCTACAATTGACGAGAAATAGTTGCCAAACAAATGTCACGATTTGATCATCGCTGGATGAATACGAACATGATCATAAAAAAAATTAAAATGTTAATTTGTATTTGGTCAAATCTTGAAATTACCTGCTGTGTTGTTTGGTACAACACCTTCTTTGTTTCAAAGTTCGGTACACGTTTTATTGATGTCGCGTGATATTGTGCAATACAAAAACATGCTGTAATCTAGAGTAACACAACAATGTATGTGGACCGTCGTGACTAATCTGCAGTTGTCATGAAAAATATCAGCCGCTACGAAACTTGTGCATTAAGTGACATTTATGAATACACCTCGGCTGAAAACCGGGTATGTTTTCTTGTATATGATACAACAAAAGTTTCAAGTATCTCCCGTTTGCCTTAGAAAAAAACACCTTGTATAATTGCACAAGAATGGAAATGTCATTCCGTACCTAAGCATTGCAATATCAATATCACATTCGGAAACCAGTCTTTCAGAAGTGCCACTGAGCTCAACTGAGTGTGGTGCTGTATACCATGGCCACTGAGATTGCATAATGGAACACAACCAATGGCACCCCATTTCTTGTCATAGCCAATGGACAATAAGTTGAACTTTGAGATTATGATTGCTGGGCCTATTCCAGGGTAACTGATGGGAGATTCCATGAGGTTAACAGATTTGTTGAAATCTAACGAGGCATTTGTTTTGAATTTACGTGATATAAGCCTTTTAACTGATCGCAGTTATATATGTGTCTGATACTTGCCTACTTTGCTGTTTGGTTATCTCAACACATTAAATATGTCTGTTTTGCCTTTGGTCTTGCTGGAATTGGTAATTTGCATTTGGCGATTTTTTTTCTGATGGATAATACACATTATATTTATTGGTCCAAATGTTACCCCCACTTGAGTAACATTGAACAAAGCGATAATACAGTTTTTAACATCCTGTATCGTAATGGAATATATTAAATAAAGACATCGAAAAGTCTGTAATTATTACCATTATATCATCATCATCCGGATCTCAGATTATTTTACACAGTAAATCGTCAAAGAAAAGAAAATGTATTTACATGTTATTTGTCGTGAATAAAAGTCACCCTGTCTACTTCGCTGTTTTGTAACTCATCACAATAAATCTGTCTAGTTTACCTTTGGTCTTGCCGGAATTTGTCATCTGCATGCTGGGAATTTAATTTCGCATTCCGAAAAGCGGTTTTCAAAGAGGTCGTTAAAATTCTGCTCTCGACTCGAATGAAGTCACCGATGACATTCACATTAAAGCGACTGTGGCTGACCCGGTATGATTGAGTCTGACATAAAACCGAAACTGTTCTGGGAGTGATCAGCACAGGTCGATTGATTCTATTTTATGATGGTCATGATGATATACGCAAGAAAATTTCAGTTTGCTTACATACCTGTACAGTGGTTCGGTCGCACTTTGCTCAGTTCGATGTGATTAGGCAGCTTAACCGCCTTCCTGTAGTTAATTCTATCACGCGAGATAGGCGAACGATAAACTGTTAGAATTGACCTTACGTGTCAAAATAGATTTGTCTCAGTCTAGACCGATCGTATTGAAGCTATAAAAAAGCCTAAAGGATCATTCCAAAATAGAGATCCAATCATTCTCTCGTTCGTCTAGAACCCAAGGTAATGACAGTTCGATTCTTGTTTATGTATCATTAAGTTATGCTGAGAAAAAAATTTGTTTCCAAAAATGAAAGGCAAATAGTGACTGGCGAAAAGGCATAGCCTATACAAACCTCGTTTCAATTTTTTGAGTCGCCAGAGACGCGAGTTCCTGTCGGAATAGAAGCCAGCAAAATGTTCTTTCTATCCAATATGAAGGTATACAGTGATACTGGGGTGGTTTTGTTTTGCCGCATGGGATATCTAGTTTATCTTACCCTTACAGAAACATTCTATAGGATTTTGGAAACCCTATAGGATTCCATATGGTTCCATAGAAAAAAATCCTATAGGATCCTATATGGTTCCATAGAAAAATTGTACAAAAGGACTTTTTGTAAGAGTATTGTAACGTTTTCTTGTTAGGGATTAAGTTCAACATTACGTTCTGTGTCTGGAGCTGTATATGCGATAACCTGAGTGAACATATTACAACAACTAAGGTAATCCCAATACTCGTCTGTCCCGTTAATGTAATGAATCTCACTCATCCCAGAGCGAGCGATTGGAAAGGATCTTCGTTTTTCCCACGTGCTGTAAGACATATTAATGTTGAGTGCGGTGTTAAACTCTAATCATCCGTATATTCGATTATATCTCCAGTAAACATCTTTGTCTAGTCTGGATTATAGCATACAACATACCGGTCTAATACAGTAAAGACGAAATACCGCTACGTAATCCTGATATATGTGACAGTGTATGGTTTGATGGAGTTGTAAGGAATAAGTAATAGTTATCCACTGACCTACCCAATATGAATCCAATCTTGGAAAACGCTGATATCATTTTCCCGAAGTGTGCTCCGTAAATCACAAGGGATTGAATATGGAACAGATAAAACCCCGAGCCGTCAGCCACAATTATTTGGTTTCCTAAGAGATCATGTCTCCCTGCCAACTAAAAATAACTTGATTACTTCAGGTCTATATATTTTGACCAAATAACCCTACCGTACTCCCAGGATGCAAACATGATCATTCGAGTCCTTTCACAGTTCTGGAAACCCCAGTATAGACACGATAAGCTAATTTGTTTATTTTAGCCTTTTTGCGAGGCTCTGTTTGAGTTATAATGTAGCTTTTGTTTATATCTATTTTGCATTTTCTTTAGCTATAACTAAATGACATCTGACATTTCCAATTGCCTTGTTGTCGTTTATATGTGATGTATCGTCGTTGTAGTACCAAATTGCCAAGTCTCCAAGAAAAGTAGACAGTGTATTCAATCCCGCCGTAAATTGAGCCCTATTAGGCATCTCCCAGCCTCAAAATCATCCCCGAAGGTACCAGGTAAATATACGCTTCTGTAACAGTCATTTCCGACACTTAGCAGGTGATTTGGTCGATACTTTTTGCAGACGAATAAATCGTTAGACATCCATTTGTCCTCCTCAGTCCAGCAGATCGCCTTGAAAACATATATGAAACAATCTAACTGGTGATCACCTGACAACATGAATAGATTAATTATTAAAAACCCGGTGCTCAATTTTGTTGTAGTAAAAGGGTTGTTACGCGCTTTATTCCCAATTGCATAACTATCTTTATGCACCACTCATGTTAAGCAATAGCCGAAAGCTAATTAATCAGACAGCAAAGTTACTGATTTTCTTTCTTATTATTTTTTTTAAATTCGTGTGGACGATAATTTTAAAACTGATCGTAACAATTAGATTAGGTATATGTTAAGCCAACGCATTTGTGCGAAATGACACTCTTTAGTTTAAATATTTTATGAACCTTGTTCTTTTTAAGTCTTTCTCAAACACATAAGTATTTGTTTCTTAGTAGATTCAACAATCTATTTTGTATCCCTTCGGCGGCCCGGGCCGTGGCTTAAAGGATAGTGTGTGCGCTTGCTAATCCTATTGCGATCGTGGGTGTGGTTTGTACGATGTTTCCTCCCGGTTTTCAACCGTAATTAGGCAAGGAACAGTGTGAAGTTGACAATCTGACGTCATAGAAGTGAAATACCCTTGAGTACGACGTTGAACCCCAATCAAACAAACAAGGTATACATTCGGTTCCAAAAGTCACTTGCATCGTAACTTTGCTAAGTCGAATACCCTGCCAAGTGGGATATTGCTGCAAAATATGCATCGCTGTCTTGACATTACATATTGATGAATATTTATCAGAAGAAGGACAGATATTTATGCCAAGGAAAATTACATTGCACCACCAGGGGAATATGTGGTAAGTTTATTCATGAATCAATAAGGACAAGACACTAAAACGTTTTTTATTTTATAGTTCTGTTATTTTCCTGCGGAGGATTTGACAAACACTGTTAAGGGGATTCCTCTGATGTCACGAATATCAACACAACACACATCTTAGAAGCGATCTGTAAATAACGGAAAATTTTCTTTCACAAAAAATATAAATAACGCAACGTTGAACCAACGCTAACCCAATTTAATATATAGTTTTCTCTCAAATCATTTGTTTTAACAGATGGTTTGATTTTGTCGAAGTTATGGCCCGTCACATTTGCACACCTTTACATTTATGACAAGCTACAATGCAAGTTAGAAGTGGTTTTTTGCTTTGCTAGGTTTAACATGAAATGACATTCCACATACTGTATGTGCTTTTTGTTAATTCTCGGGTGATAAATACATCTGTTGGATACTTTCATGAGCAGGACAATGTCAAATGTCTCCGTCGAGAGCACTGTATGATACAAGGTTGATTGTAGGGCCTGCTCCAGCTTTCTCTATATTCATGTTTTCATCGAATAACTTGGGAACAAGTAAAGAACCCGTTTGAAGCTTATTAAACTCCAATATGAGGCCAGCCGCCTATTAAGTTACCCCAATAACTGACGACGAGTTGTGATTAAAATGATCCACCCCAACTCATTACAGTATCTTCTAATTTTAAATCTGTTGAGTCGTTTCCACCAGTTTTTATAGAAACGATCTACATCATCAGGTATACCAGGGACAAACTGTGAAGATGTGGATAGTTTGTACGAAGTGTGTAAAAATGTTGTTCAAAAGCTTTAGCCACCAAACAATTTTCTCATTGAAGTCCACACAAAGTCTGTGATTGGAGTCGTAACTTAACTCTACTCTGTGAAAATAATGCTGAGTGTACATAAGTAAAGTGAAAATGAATTCAGCATTTATAGAACAAAGACAGAAGTGATAAAAAAAATCAGAAACTTTAAGCAACAGTTATCGGTGCAAAGCTCATTCCTCGGCCAAGGGCCGCTTGTGGCAATTGCACATTATGTATATCACACGTGTATAAATAGGGCCTGTGAGTCACCTCATGTGATCTGCAATATGTCACGTAATCACTCCACTTCCGTGTACCCCCTACATGCCATCTAGTTTTTGCATAAACGGAACGCTACAAAGATGACAATTCCCCCTTCCAGTTATACAGATGCACCCAACAGCAGCACAAAACCTGACTCTGAAAGAACGCTATTCAACGCGTAGCAATAGATTTTGAACGGGGTACACGTTGAAGAGAACGAGACTTACATTCCTTATGCCACAAGTCCAACTTCTCTGAAATTGTTATTCACACAATTTTGATTACAATTATATCGTCATTTTCCTAAAAATAATCTTTAGAATGGATTATGAAATAAAGAGGGAAGCTGATTTCTTAATAAGTATATCCGAGTCTACGCCCGTCGTTTACGGGTTTAAGGACAAGCTATAGGTTATAGTACCGTGAAAAAGACGTTTGTCGTCGTTTTGACACCGAGTCAAAACCTGAGCTGCGGCAGCCGTCTAGGGTTATACGAGTTGTCAAAATGACGACAGTCTAAGCAACAGTAGTTTGGTCGATATTGAGATTTTAAAGAATATATGACAAATAAGGGGCATTTCGCTTTGTTGCAACAAGGACTGTTCCAAAATCCTCCCCAAGCTCATCTGAGATGGAAAACCGCAAAAAAACGCTGCAGAAAAGTTCTCTTAAACAATTTCCCTAATACTTTAGTGCCATTAATTTAGTGCCCTCTTAACTAACGAGTCTGTGAAGGGAGAGAATCTGAAAAGCGGTAATCAAAGCCGTCTTTGCTGTCTAATTAATACCGCATCACACGTAACCCTAGCTGGGATCGAGTCCGTCTGTCGACGTAAAATATATGAGTGAGTCACACGATGTGGCTCGGTCAATCAGCGGATAATTCATTGTGATGTAATCAAAATACCCTTGAGTATGACATCGTGTATTTGTCATGGTTTATTTTAGCACAAATTAGAGTTACCTAGGAGCAGATTTCCGTTGCAATGGCAATAGTTTGCTCGTATAGTACAGGATGCGTTCAAATCGTTGTTTTCTTTTTATGATAGTTATTTTACAAAACAACTCTTTGCTTTAATTGCGCTTAATTCTGACTGAATAGTGCATTACTAAAAAATACCTGCAAAACAAAATAATTACGCGATTCGATTGAAATAAAAAACAATCTTGCCAGAACACACACTTTTCTTTTCTCTTTCAATATATACGGAGACCAGACGTAAACTGTTTTATCATACGAAAGACTTTTGGGATGTTTTATGAGTATACTGAATTTTAAAAATACATTTTATCAATACGTTTCCAACAGCTCAAATCAAGCCTTAACTATACTATATTTTTGTCTAGCCATGATTTCCCGAGAGACAAGTCGTCATAACGAATATAAGATATACATAATAAAAGGACTGTCCAACACATTACTAATGTAATGATAAAAAAACTGGCGTCTGGATATAAGCAGAATAGAGCTCTCTATCAATGCTACGAGCGCTAATTTGTTGATAAATTCTCACGAATGCTATGTTAGTTCCATATCATCGAGTTGAGACAGTCCTCAGACAGTGTAAATCTTTCCTGAATAATAAATTATCGATACTGTGTGGCTCAGTCTTTTTAGCATTCTCGAGACTTCGACGACGCCTTTTGACTCAAGAAATAAAAGGACATTTTGTCATTGATTGCTATTAGCTTGTCGTTCTTTCTGAATTTATACCAAACACCGGCAATGCAAAGTCGCCCTATAAGTAAAATAACCTTAAAGCGAAATACAACTGTTTTCCGACCTAAACTTATTATTTTTATTGCAAATTTTTAAAGACAAACATCTGTATTGCACTTGCATTTGAGTAAGCATAGCCGTTAATTAGTTAATTTAACAGGCGGGACTGAC
>JAQQZZ010080582.1:0-15842 GCA_030265115.1 Mopalia vespertina
ATATACCAGAGGTCCACTGGCTGCCTCATATACCAGAGGTCCACTGGCTGCCTCATATACCAGAGGTCCACTGGCTGCCTCATATACCAGAGGTCCACTGGCTGTCACATATGGCAGAGGTCCACTGGCTGTCACATATACCAGAGGTCCTCTGACTGCCTCATATACCAGAGGTCCACTGGCTGCCTCATATACCAGAGGTCCACTGGCTGTCACATATAGCAGAGGTCCACTGGCTGCCTCATATACCAGAGGTCCACTGGCTGCCTCATATAGCAGAGGTCCACTGGCTTTCACATATAGCAGAGGTCCACTGGCTGTCACATATAGCAGAGGTCCATTAGGGATCTGTTTGTTTTGTGACAAAACCTGCATGCAGAAAGTATAAATATGTTTGCAAAGATTTGAATTTTAAATTATTAAAATACTTACATTAAGAAGCATTTTCCACAAGCAGTCAGTCTACTTTTGAACTCCTAGCCTTTCCTTCATTTATTCTATAAAAAGGTGGTGGTTGGGGTGATGTAAAAAGATCTATTATACAAAATAACAACACTGGCTTCAGGTTTCCACATAGCTCTGATAGGATCACCTTCAAACCGACCAGGGCTTATATTGTCACTCTCAGCCTGTGCTGTCACTCTCAGCCTGTGCGGCCACTGTCAGCTTGTGCTGTTACCCTGTGCTTAATTAATTGTGCTGTCAAGACACAAACGACTGAGCTACATGGCCACAGGTCAGCCGATGAGTCAAGAATCGAGACCAATAAAGAGCAAATGCCTTTATGGCACAGGTCCTTACAGTGCTAAAACCTCTAGCAATCACCAATTGCAAACAATATGCTAACATTTGTCAATAAAGACATAATTAATCAGTCTAAAGAGGCAATCTGCTCTAGCATTAACAGAGCCTGAAATTGCCTTCAAACGAAACATAAAGGTTGTAGGAAAAAAGTCATCTATCTGGCATTGGCAACCTTTAATTGTCCTATCTAAAAATTGATGAACAATTTCAAACAGAAACTCTTGACAATGAGATATATGTTTAAAATGTTTAGATGCCCTTAATAACCAGAAATCATTAAATTTCAACAACTACAGCCATGCTGCTGGCACAGGCAATATTGAACCTTGGTACTCTCGAGTTCTATTAACAGAATATGGCATATCGAATATGTCTGTCTTCAATATGCAAAGGCACCCATAATTTGGATCATGTTATAAATATTTTCCAGTTAAACAAGTCTGCTTTGGTCTTGTTCAATGGTGTACACAATACACATACTCTATACCTCTTTATTCTCAGCATATTGTAAAGAATCACAATGATTGGACGATCAATTCTATTACAAGGTCTCCTTCCCATGGGTCAAGTCAGCCGAGGTTAAATACCCCTTGTGGGGCCTAATTTCCTCAGTGTTACATGTATACTTCAACGGACATCGGCATGTCACAAGAGATAAAACGAAACAGGAGGCTGTCTCAGGAGAAAAACACATAGGGAAATCATATTAGTGAAGAAAATCAATTCGTACAGATTGTACAGTGGTCTGCAGTTGACATGTTCACAGAGTTTAAGCACGGTAAACAATTCCAGTCTGCCATTTTGTCAAGTTCAGTCCTTTACACCCCACCATAAGTAATACCTATATACTAATTCTACCTCAGCCGCCAGGAAACTTAAAGTAGGGGACAGCAAATATAGTTTGTATTACTTAACCAAACATGGATGCCTGCTATTTATTCCACTGAAATGTGAACAGATAGGAGTAAACAGGGTTTGAATGTTTGTTTCATCTGATCGGTTGGCACCGCCATTATTTGACTAAAACTATACACCTCTGCCCTGACTTCTTAGTATTTACATCATTAGGTAGAACACCAAACGTAAAGCAGAAATCTATTATTAGTCTTTACTTGGGCAGGACTATTTCGTAAAACAAAATCCAAAGCAGATTAATGTAACCCAGAGTTTATATGGAGAGCCTTATGTCATGTTAAAAAATGACCAAGGGAGATAAAAAAAAACTCTCAATAGTCTCACCCACATTCAAAACATGGAGGCCATCAGTTGCCGCTGTATTTAACCATTCTGTATGAAGTGTTGAGGAGATTTGTAAATCGTCTCGACGCTTTAAAACTATTCCAAGTGTGATATTAAATACACCAGGGTTTGTTCTTTCTATTTTAAGTGCCGAAGACAGTTTTGATTTCCCCTTTTTTTAAGCACCATACAATCAATTAGATCACTGGCAAGTTGCATTTAAATCCACATCTTTATGTTGTTAAACATTGGAGACCCTTAAACGATGAATTGATGGCTATATAGGTTGATTACTGTTACAGGTTATATCTGGCTGACACAAGATCATCAACAACAACATACCTCCTGAAACAGAGGCATATCATTGGACAGATTATATGTTGATCGATCAACAGATAGCCCTCTTTTGATGTAGTTTGTCTTTCTGAATACACAGTATCGTGACAAAGAGAGGAAATGTCAGTTAACTTACAACAGAAACCAATAACTTCTGTTAATCAGCCATGAGAATAGCCTCAATAAATAGGTCATTTCTATTAGGAGCTTTCAAGACGCACTGAAGTTAGAACAGAATTAATGTTTATGGAGTCCCTTGCTTCCCTCAACTAAAGTAAGCAAAATCAACAGTTTATCCTTTGTCACATGTATTCCATCACATAGCCAGGGAGAAAACAGTGTCATTAGATGGGCAAGCTTTTTACAAACATTGATGGGAGAATTTTGACAATTGAATAAAATATGTTTCATTACTAGCGTTTGTTTGATTGATTGGGGTTTAACGTCGTACTCAAGGGTATTTCACTTATTTGAGGATGGATTGTCCACTTCACACTGCTCCTTGCCTAACTACGGTGGAAAACCGAGAGGAAACCTCATAAAAAACACCCATGCGATTGCTTGTTTTGTTTGTTTGTTTGATTGGGGTTTAACGCCGTACTCAAGGGTGTTTCACTTATATGACAAAGGATTGTCCACTTCACACTGCTCCTTGCCGTATTACGGTGGAAAACCGGGAGGAAACCTCGTAAAAACCACCCCGCGATTGCCGGAGCCACATCTTGCCCCCATGCGATTGCCGAAGCTACATCATGTGACTCATTCATATACCTGCTGGCCGACATACAGATCATTAATAGTGTGATCAGAATATATAAATTGTCTTGACACAAGACAAATGCTCAGGTAAGCAATAAACACTATGATTTTAGAGACTTACTTTTTAAGATTTTTAGAGAACACACATTTGTTGCATCGGTGTCATAGGACCAGCTAAATCAAGTGAGAGCTTAGAGTAAATATTTGTAACAAAGACATCAGAGCACATAAATAACACTTCAAGTAAATATTATTCTTTTATCATAAAAGGCTGAACATCAGCTTTCTTTAACCATTTTCCTGCTAGATCAGATCATGGACTTGGGGTTAATTGACAGTGTCGTTCAGGGATTGATCCATATCGATTTTTCACTTAAAAAACATTCCGAGACTTGGCAGACAAAGCCAAACATGACAAAATTACATTCAGGGCAGAAACTGACTTTACCAAACTGTGACTGAGGGATTTGTGCTGGAAGTAAAACCGTCATATAATGCCCCATCAACTGTTTGTTCATAAGCTCTTTCTTATCCTTCACAAATAAACATTACCTCATTTAATTAACAGTTTCACATATTGTCCATTAAGTTTGTACATAGATCAAAGGAAACAAAAATAACAAGTTATATTATTATTATGTATTTCCCTTATTACATGTATGTATTGCACTTTCAAAGTAGGATTTCATCTGGTCACATGGCAACATTAAAGTATGCAATGTACAAACAATCTCTTTTCAAATGCAATGGAAATGAAATATTACCCTTAAAACAGTGGAAAATTCAAATCAATATAAATTTGGTTGAATAGTCTATTTGGAACAGTGAATATTTTTGAAGGAAAGTAAATTTTACATGAATCTCCGGTTCATCATTGCATGAATAACACAGGGACGTTCTCACAACATGTTACTCAAATCATTTTTGGATTAAAAAAAATTACTTCACTATAATATTTGAATTTAGAAATAACTCCTGAAATCTGCAGTCTTCACTCTGGTGGCCGGCTGCAATCGTGCTCTATAAACAGAATATTGATTGAATCACTAATGAGATTTATAACAGGACATCAACAGATTGCGTTACATCTGACACTCTCAGGTCCAGGTCATCCGGGTTATAAACCTACAGTTACCCCTTCCCCACAGTCACACTGTAACAAACTTTTACATTTGAATATCTTGTGCCAGTTTAGAAGTCTTGTCCAGTGTTAACAGGAGGCTTCCATCAGGTACAGGCCTGTGCTGTTGGGGAGAACGGACAGAACCGGGTTTCCCTATGGTTATGCAAACTTAATTGAGGAGGACCGATTTATAGGTTTCCCAAATTGTCTTTGCATTTTGCCACTGATTCTGACAAATTTTGTCATCCGATTATCAATGAAGATTGTATTTTAAGGCCATTTTGCTTTATTTTTCACAAAAGCACATTTATTTATTAAAAAAATCAGCAAACTAGGAGAAAATGAAAATTTTAGAGGACCAATTTTACGGTTATGCCAGAAAAGATTACAGCACAGGCCTGCAGGTACATGAAGTTATAAATGGACTAAAATTCCTACCAAGGCCCTTGTTGTACATAACCATATTGTAAATGTACACGGCACAATATGATCAATTACCCTGTAGCTCTATATTTTCTGAATATTGCTTTGGATGCAAATGATTGAAGGATCAACTACACTGTACATTACACAGTCCCCTCCCCATGAGACAAATCAACCTCGTTTAAAATGCCTTCATGGGAACAATTCTCCTCAGTGTTACTTATATAATTTATCAGACATGTCGCAGGAGGACAAAAACACATAGAAGGCTGTCTCAGGAGCAATACACACAAGGAAATCAAATCAGTGAAGAAAATCAATTGGTACACATTGTACAGCGGTCTGCAGTTGACATGCTCGCTAAGTTTAACCACGGCAAATAATTCCGTTCTCTCAGTCTGTCAAGTCGTGTCACATGCACCATGATCAATAATACACACATACTAATTCTACCCCAGCAGCCAGGATATTTCAGCACTTACTATACATGTCTGTGAAGAGCATTTGGTATAACCAACAGGTAACAATTTGATGGGTTGATTTATGGTTTCAGCCACATCTAGTCAGATGTAAATTGTATAGGTCTATAAAAACGGTCACATGGAGAAAAACAGAGACAGATTAATAAATTGATTGATGTGGGTTAAAGGTCACAGAACAACAGATCTATCTGCCATTCGACACATTCCTATTGTAACATCTTTCCGTAAGACATAACAAATCACCATCTTCATCTTGCATTTGTAAATCTAGAGGTTTTGAATACATCAGCTGATCATTGATGATTGAATACATCAGGTGAACATTGCTGATTGAATACATCAGGTGAACATTGACGATTGAATATATCAGGTGAACATTGACGATTGAATACATCAGGTGATCATTGACGATCAAATACATCAGGTGATCATTGATGATTGAATACATCAGGTGATCATTGACGATTGAATATATCAGCTGATCATTGACGATTGAATACATCAGGTGAACATTGACGATTGAATACATCAGGTGATCATTGATGATTGAATATATCAGGTGATCATTGATGATTGAATACATCAGGTGATCATTGACGATTGAATACATCAGGTGATCATTGATGATTGAATACATCAGGTGATCATTGATGATTGAATACATCAGGTGAACATTGACGATTGAATACATCAGGTGATCATTGATGATTGAATACATCAGGTGAACATTGACGATTGAATACTGTTCAATACAACATGAATATGGATAATTATGTTCAAAAATAGTGTTGAGAAAATTGTCACTGTGTGAACATATTAGAAATCCACTTGTGCCATCAAGAAGAAGAGTAAAAATTAACAGTTCTAATTTTTGGAGGACCATCATTGATTGAAAATGAAACACACTAGTGTTCCTGTAAAGATAAATTAAACAACTTGTTCACTGAGGTATTGAGACATGCTAAACTATAGTGAGATTTTAGAGAACCGAGCAAGTGGTTCTGACGAAGACTGTCAATAATTCATCTAAAGTAAATAGCATTTTATCATACAAGGCCGAACAACAGCTTTCTTTGACCATTTTCCTGCTAGATCAGATCATGGTAAAGCACTTGGGGTTAATTGACAGTGTCGTTCAGGGATCCATCAATATTGATCTTACACTTAAAAAACATTCAGAGACACGAGAGCTTAGCATGCAAAGCCACATATGGCTAAATTACATTCAGGTCACAAAGTGAGTTTAACAGACTGTGATTTGTGTTAGAAGTAAAACACAAAGGAGTGAATATAAGAGGCCATCAAATGTTTGTTCATAAGCACATTCTTATCCTTCGCAAACAAAAAATTATCACATTTAATTAACTACTTGTACAGGTACATCACTTCTCAATGTCTATAGTGTGTGTAGGTAGATCAAAGAGGTAATCAAATCGGTTATTCTGGACATTGTAACA
The DNA here is from genome assembly GCA_030265115.1 of Mopalia vespertina. Classification (NCBI taxonomy): domain Eukaryota; kingdom Metazoa; phylum Mollusca; class Polyplacophora; order Chitonida; family Mopaliidae; genus Mopalia; species Mopalia vespertina. Next base: position 6,624 of record JAQQZZ010080582.1, read on the forward strand.
TCAAAGTAAACAATGTACGGAAATCCCTTTCAAATATAATGGAAATGAGATATCATAAAAACAAGTGAATATTCAAATCAATATGAATTTGGTCCAAATTGTACCTAGCTGCAACATATTTTATTTTAAAGTTAGAAGAAAGAATATTTCGGATGAAAAGTAAATTTTTGACCAATCTCCAGTTCACCACAGAATAAATAACACAGGATAGGACATTTTTGGATTAAAAAAGTACTTTGAACAATACAATTCATAATGAAGAAGTAATGAATAGCTTTAATATGGAATCGGCATTCTTTTCTATGGTTTCTGAGAGCTATTGTCTTCAGTAAACAGAATATTGATGGACACTCTAGTTGGATTTATAATATATGACAACGACCGCTGTTACATCAGACATTCTCCTGTTTGTGTCAGCCAGGTGATAAAGCTAGGATTGAACAACAACATCAATGAAAATATTTTTTTTTCTGTACTCTATCCTAACAGCTTCCCTTAATTACACTGCAACAAACTGCTACAGTCCAGGGTCTGGCGTCGGTGTTATAAATCCAAGACTGTCAGATAGTGATCAATGTACTGGATTTTCCCATAAAGGCCCTTGTTCTACATTACCATATTGTACAGGACACAATTTGATCAGTTACCCTGTAGCCCTTTATTCTTTGTATATTGCATGGGATCTCAGTGATTGGACAATCTATTACAAGGTCGCCTCCCCATGGGTCAAATCCACCTCGTTTAAAAGGCCTTTATTGGGACTGTTCTCCTCAGTGTTACCTATATAATTTATCAGACAGGCCATAGGAGCAAAAAGACACGGGTGGCTCTCTCTTGAGCCACACCAACAGGGAAATCATATCAGTGAAGAAAATCAATCGTTACACATTGTACAGCCGTCTGCAGTTGACATGCTCGCTAAGTTTAACCACGGCAAATAATTCCGTTCTCTCAGTCTGTCAAGTTGTGTCACATGCACCATGATCAATAATACACACATACTAATTCTACCTCAGCAGCCAGAAGATTCTAGCCACTACAAATGTCTGTCAAGAGCATCTGGTATAACTAACCAGTAACAATTTGATGGGTTGATTAGTGATTTAAGCCACGTCTGATCTGATATGAATTCTATATGTCAATAAAAAGCCCATGCAAGATGTTGAAAATCATAATTGACAAATTCACAGATTGACTGATGTGTATGAACTGTCGCATCTTGAAAGCATGACAGAACAAAATACCTTCAAACAGAAATCCGCCATTTGACACATATTTATTGTGACATCTTTCAATAAGACATAACAAAGCACTTTCTTCGTCTTGTATTTCTTTGTTAACCTGGATTTTATGATTACATCAGGTTGTCCACACCTTTATGAGAATCGGTCTGATGACATTTAGCTAATCCAATTTACTTTGTTACTTCAACACCAAAACTCTACAAATTCATAAAAATGTTAAATGAAGCTTGGAGGATTACTAAAAATTTGTTCCCCTTCATGTAGCTAGCTTTGTTTGGTAATTCTACTAGCGTTTCTTAATTTACTGATACCGATATTGTATCAAATCAGGCATGTGAAAGAACACTGCAGTTTGCTTGAAAAGACAAGAAGGAAACAAGTGTCCAAAGTTATCGGTGATGAAGAGGCAAAAGTTAGTTTCCAAAAGTGTGGAGAACATTGTCACTGTTTGAACATCTTACCAATCCACTGGGCAGTCAAGAATAATTTTACAGAGCCAGACCCACTGTTCTAATTTATAGACGACCATCATTAATGACTAGAGATTAAACACACTTGTGTATTGACAAGACATATCAAAAAACTTGTTCACTGGCATAGGAGATTTTAGAGAACATATTAAGTGAGATTTCAGACTGCAAATAATTTGCCTCAAGTAAATAGCATTTTATGATAAATGGCTGAACATCAACTTCCTTTGACCAGTCCTCAGTTAGATTTCAGATCATGGTGAAGTACTTGGGGTTAATTGACAGTGTCGTTCAGGGATCGATCAATATTGATCTTACACTTAAAAAACATTCAGAGACATGAGAGCTTGGCAGACAAAGCCAAACATGACAAAATTACATTCAGGTCAGAAACTGACTTTACCAGACTGTGATTTGTGTTAGAAGTAAAACACAATGAAGTGAACATAAGAGGCCATCAAATGTTTGTTCAAAAGCTCTTTCTTATCCTTCACAAACAAAAATTATCACATTTAATTAACCACTTCACACATCCACATCTCTTCTCTTTGTCCAGCGAGTCTGTACATAGAGATCAAAGAGAGAACAAAAATGACAACTTGTACAATTATGTTTTTCACTTTCAAATTAGGACCTAAAAATCTAGACATGGCAACATCAAAGTAAACAATGTATACAAATCCATAATTTTGAAATGCAATGGAATTGGATATAATCCCCAAAAGGCAAACAATAAATGGACAAATAAAATATAATTAGTGTTTATGGAGTATACCTTGATGAACTAAAATCTGCACTGACTCATCAATATTCAATAATTCAAATAAATGGAAATTTAGTGTTGATTTCATCCAGATGTGAAACATCCTAATCAAGATAGGACAGAAACGGTGTCAACGGAAAATACATTTTTCTGGGCTCATCTGTTCAGCACATTCTAATTATTCACACACAATAGCATACATTTATTTTGAGAGAAACCTTAGAATATCTATTGTTAACAGGTACATTTTGTTCGCCAGAATATTTTTCTCTGAGGTGGAACTGCTCAGAATTTATTATTGTAGGTGGTTTGTTTGATTGGGGATTGATGTCATTCTCAAGGGTATTTCACTTCCCATACGGTCTTACTTTAATAAATACAGTGGAAAAACCAACCCCACAAGTAAATGTTTGCTCCTTCTGCATACACTCTAATGGTATGACGAAGGAGAATTAGTAGTTCCATACACCAACCAATCAACCAGTTGCAGGCCCAAAATTTATCTTTTAAGATGTCAACCAATTGTTTCATAGTTTGGACAAATCCAATACCATATAGATATGTACAAGCCACTAATAGACACAAATAAGGCAACCAGCATGTGCACCTATTCTAAGGACAACAAGAACCATAATTCAGCATGTCAACACCATACTGTGCAATGTGATCAACCAGCCTGTCATTATCACACAACATAGGGTCTGATCATTCACCCAGTGTTGTTGGGTACGCTAATTATTTACAACACAGTGGATATTATCTAGGAGTCGGTCATTATTCTCAGCATTTGACTAGCCACCCTGTGATTTTATTCTCATCATAGTGTGTTTGGTCAGCCACCCTGTGTCTTTATTCTCACCATAGTGTGCTCTTTATCTTCACCACAGGGTGGCTAACCAGCTGTGCCTTTTTCTGACTATGAAGAGTTTGGTCAACCACCCTGTGTCTTCAATTTCATCATAATATGTCTGGTCAACCACCCTGTGTCTTTATTCTCACCATAGTGTGCTTGGACAGCCACCCTGTGTCTTTATCATCACCATAGTGTGGCTAGCCGGCTGTGCCTTTTCTCACTATAGAGTTTGGTCAACCACCCTGTGTCTTCAATTTCATCATAGTATGTTTGGTCAACTATCCTATGTCTTTATTCTCATCATTTTATGTATGGTCAACCACCCTGTGTCTTCATGCTTATCGTAGTATGTTTGGCCAACCACCCAGTGTCTTTATATTCAGCATTGTACATGTACATGTATATTTGTTCAAACACCTTGTATATTTATTCTCATCGAAGTATGTTTGGTCAACCACCTGGTGCCTTTTTCTCACCTTATTATAGACTAAAAGTGTAGGATGAAAGAAGCATGTACTTAATTCCTAAAACACCATGAATTGTTGAGATGCATAATTATCCGTTTGGTTGGGGTTTTACACCATATTTAAAGTCATTTCACCCCATAGCTTAACGCTACTGGTCACAAACAGAAGGGCAACAGGAAGCCGCTCTGTTTGTGATGTCATGGTATTGGGTATTGAGATTGCCTGCTTGTCTTTGTTTGGTGCCAGTGGGGTCTACGATGATTTTCTTCATCCCATTGAGTAAAATGTCCTTCAGTACGGTGTTAAACCACAATCATCCCCTGATGTCTGACCTAAAGTTACACACAGTTTTGCCCCTTCCTCACACCACACCCTGCCCCTGGTGACTTCTACTTCAGGAGAACTTATGGCTTTCAATGTTACCTGTATTAACCAACCTAACATGGAACGAGATAACGAGAGTTGGTCTCGAAGAACTACAAGGGATCTTATATCAGTGAAGGGAATCAATTGATACACATTGTACAGCATTCTGCAGTTGACATGCTTCCTGAGTTTAACCATGGCAATTATTTCTTTTCTCTCAATCTGTCCGTTTGTTGAGTCTTGTTGTCATGATCAATGATACATGTTATACCCACATACTAATCTTACTTCCGCAGCCAGGAGATTTCAGTAGTTGCAAATGTCTGTTAAGAACATCTGGTCTGACTAACTATCCCCTTTTCAAGTGACAGAAAATTTTTGTTTTGAATAACTGATCTATAACACTTATATCCTATTCCCAGAAACTCTTCTAAATCAGTTCTCAGGTTTTGATTCTAACAATGACCTGTTGATTCAACGATTAAATATTACTACCAGGGTCTGACTCCCTTTCAAACCAAGTATCTCTTGGATTAACAGAGATTGATTGATTAATTGGTGTTTTATGCCATCATTTATATGACGGCGATGTATTCCAACAATAATTGGCACTACCACAACCAGGATGTGAAGCGTTTCCATAATGTTGGAAAGTTAATTGTCCTCCCGAGTAAAGAGAGCATTGCTACTCTTCAAACAAACTACCCTTAGCCAGAGGGCGATTAACAGAGGGCTATCCCCAAGTCTTCAAGCAAAAATCCCCTGGAAGTTCACTCATGTTGTAATGTAGTGAAGGATTCAATAAAACCTCTTCCTTGGATGTTCCTGTAAAGATGTGCAGATAGTTCGCATAAGTTCCTTGGATCGTCTGAAAAAGCTAGGGCAAACATGACCCAGGAAGTAAGTATTTCTTTATTAAATCTGTTTCAGTTAAAAACTATGAAATGGCAAGTTACAAATGTTTACCATCGTTTATATGTTTCGAGTTACGTGTATTCCAATAGATTAACATGTGATCTACAGGCCGAACAATGAAAAAAATACAATGAAAGCTTGACCATTCACCTGGAGCATATATATACTGATTGATAATCCACAGTTATAATTCCTTTTAAAAATCTTGATTTTGTTGACAGGGCCAGTAACGTGCCAATACAATAGACTGGGTTTCTTTCGGTTTCACATTGCACTTTGGCCCATCGGGTGGAGGAAACCACCTTTGACATCATTTGTAAAAAACAAAGATGAGAACGGACATTCATAAGACATAAAACAAAGACATCACAGACACCTGGGTTTCATGTTGCCTGTTAGCTCAGAGGGTGCCAGGGCAACAGGAAGCTCTCTCCAAACACCGCCCATACCCCAAACAGAAAATAGTCACATGTTAAAATCTTAACATCTCTTAAAAAATTAATAAAACATAAAACTACCTGTAGAAGAACAACTACATGTATAATAAACTTATTCTCAGGTGAAATGAGATTTATTGAGATCTAATTGACCAGAGCTAGGCAGAATAGTGTCTGGAGTGACTAAATGAATTCCCCTGAAATGGTGAATATCCTTATTGTTGGTCTATCCAACTGTTAAATTTAAGCTCATTGAACCTACTCAGTGTATTAAGTTGACAGTGCAGTTCAGGGTGTAATCAATATTGATCAGATATTTTTTTTAAATGAGAGATGAAAGCTTTATCGACAGAACCAAAAAACCTGATATTACAATTAGGTCAGAAATAGAACGGAGTTCGATCGAGAGATTTGAGTGGAAGTACAACATAGAGAAGGACAGAAGAGGCCATCAAATATTTGTTCTAAAGCTCTTTCTTATCCTCCACAAACAAACAATATCTCATTTAATTAACTACTTCACACATCAACTTCTTATTTCAAAATTCATAATATCCTTGTGTTTTTAAATCTAAAATTGATATCAAAGCAAAGAAGTGATGAAAATTTCATATTAAAGTAAAGGTAAATTTGGAATATCCTGAAACTCTGAACATTCTTTTTAAGGTTTAAGGAGAAATATTGTCCGGTGAAAATCAATTTCTTCTGAATCGACACATGGTGAATGCCACCGGGATGTTTGTACAAATTGTTTACGTTAAGACATTTCCAGATAACAGTGTGGTATTTTAATACAATATTAAACTAAAGAATAATGGATAACTTGTGAGATATGCAATCTTTACTTTGATGTCAAAATGTAATTTTCTAACGTAAACACGCTACTTATGGCTGGACTAATGAGTTTTATTATAAAATACATGGACAGATGTTTATTAGGTTTTATTAGACAAATATGAAACTGATTAGAACACTGAGGTACAGGAGAAAATCATTGGTTAAGTAGGTTCATTCAGTCATCATGAATCAATAGTGATTTTACAGGAACAGCTAAATTACCATCTTGAGTCACAATGCTAGCATATTATGAACATTCACAGCTTTATGAAAACCTCACACCAGAAAAATAAAATTTTAACTTACCAAGTGTCCAATTGTGTTTATGGAGGAATCCATTGCCAAACTGTCTTTAAATTTTAAATATATATTTTTTAAATGAAACAAGCCAATCAAAGCATAGCAAATCTTCACATTATCATTTTAACCATGAAATCATAGTTCAAGATGAACAAATTTATTACATACTTCATCATGACACAAGGGCCATAACTCAGGTAAATTAACATCGAAATTTCAAGAAAATTTCTTGCGCTCAATCATGCTGATTATTCTGCCAAATACTATTGTATTTAAACTTGAGTTTCAAAAGTTTGGAAATACTTGAAAGAATCATTTAACATACTGATTTAGTCTCACATACCAGAAATCTTCATAAGTGCTTTCAAAGTTACCTTTTATACAGGCACAATCTGTGAAATAGTACTGCAATCTTGTGTTGACAAGACAAGGATTATTGACAGATTGTGCAAATTGGTTTTTGAATCCCAGTATCATGTAAATTGTTACTATCTTCTCTGTACAGATCCGTAGGATAATGGCAACTACTCAGGATTCAAATATATTTTGAAAGTTGTCTTTCACTTTTGATAGAATAGGATTCAAATATAATTTAGATTTAATATACATTGACATACCAGCGCCATTGTCTTTATATTTTGTGTAAAAAATATACAATTGACAGCTTATTAATCTCTTTAAGCAGTCTATGGGATAACATTTGTCTTGATAGTATTATAAAGAGGTGTACTTGGAGGAATTTGACTTAACCTACCCAGAGTATCATGTATCAACAGATCAACCATCCACTCAGTGCCAATCACAGTGGGCCATTCAATTCCAATTAGTTTATAATGTTCTCTTTCCTCTGTTCTGATGCTTAAGTAATTCTTTAACACCAATAAATGATAAGGTCTGCCAAGTCACAGAACTTTAATGACCTTACCAGGAGGGAAGGGAATTTATAGTAAATCACCAAATAATCTTACATTATTTTTTATTAAAAAAAAAAATTGTTCCATGAATAACTGTCCTGATCTTGACACATGGAAGTAGCAAGTCAATCAGTGACTACTAAATTTACACATGGCTAAAGACATAGGGTCCCCAGTTTTCTGTTAATTATTCACACCAAGGTTCTAAGTTTATTTTGTATTTGAATTATTGGGGTATGTTAGTGCAGATCAGCTGCCCCCCTATAGCGAAAACCATATCCCTGACAGAAACTGTTACCCAGTTGTAATGTATCAAACTTCAGGAAGCCTAGTTTATGGAACCACAGCCTTACAATCTGCTTAGATATAAACTAAACTCAGCCACACATAAACCTGTTGATTACTTGGATTTGTCCATCCAATGGTGTTCAGCACCATGCACAATGCTCAAGGGCTTGTCACTTATGTATTGTAGGGAAGACAGTGTTCTACAACAGTACATGTACATCCACACAAACAAGACTATTAAACTTAAAGGGCTTTTTTGTGTTGAAAAAGTAATATTTCTTCAATACCTACGAGATTTAGTTAAACATGATTGAAACATATTGCTCTTATTGAGAGGGAATCACAGCCTGAACCTGGTCTAATGCTCAAACATATTGCTCTTATTGAGAGGGAATCCCAGCCTGAACCTGGTCTAATGCTCAAACAGATTGCTCTTATTGAGAGGGAATCCCAGCCTGAACCTGGTCTAATGCTCAAACACTTACATGTATACTAAACGGACTAATAATAATATTATGATCGCTTTCATTTTCCCAAAAATCAAATGAAATTTTTGTCGCAGGAAGAAATCTATGGTCACTTCCTAAAACATTTCATTAAAAACAAAACAGTGTGGTGTAATTCATGAGAATTATGTTAGAAAGAAAGATAATAATGTTGTTTATTTCTATGTTTGGGGAATTACCAATACCAATATCTTTCTGTAATGCCCTGTTGAAAATAAACTTAAGAGCAGTAATGTCTCCACTATAAACAAAAACTACTATCATTACAGAAATTTTGTTTTTAAAAACTTTAAGCAAAGACTGAAATCTTGGAAACTGTGTTGACTGGAAATGAAGTAAATAATCTGTCTAAAGAGACCTTAGTACATTTAGGGATTTTCACTAGTAGCAACAGAAATGTTTAAGACATACCAAAATGGCAGTCCTCCGAAAGTCAGACACATCTGTTATGTTTTCTTATCAAAGGGAACTTTGTCTGTTAAACTGTTTTAGGGTGTGCACAGAAAATGTGAAGTTTTAAGTTCAAGGGCTGTTGCATGGGGTATGAAGAATGTTTAAGGAATATACCAGGCAAACCTAGAGGTTAAGTATTTTGTATACAGAGGCATAACATCGATGTAGCTTCAACAAACTTAAAGCTAATCATTTAGTTTTGTTTATTTGAGTTTTACCTAATATTCGAGTTTATTTCACTTATCATGTGATGGAATTCTTGTTTGATGGGTCAAGGAATTCATCACTGAAGTCACTGGCAACAAACTAAGATAAGACAAGACAATCACACAAACTAAGATAAGACAAGACAATCACACAAACTAAGATAAGACAAGACAATCACACAAACTAAGATAAGACAAGA
>JAQQZZ010080593.1:2768-19435 GCA_030265115.1 Mopalia vespertina
AACTACCAGCACTGCCTTACACTGCATATATATATTTTCTTTCTCTACAATAACAATTTAATTGTGTTCTTTGTTTTAATGATGTATAATTAGCAGAACATGTTATGTCCACGAAATAAATTTTACAACTCATTCGGCAAGGTGATATAGCGCATCCTTTAGTTTAGGAAGGAAAATGCAGGTTAAATTGATAAACTACTGGCTAGCGGTTTTGATTAGACTGTTTGACAGCTTTTAAAGACACATCCCTGTATTTTCGTATTCCATTGTTTTGCTGTACTTTACTTTTACCGTGTTTTCCACAGATATCACACCTCTATATGAAAAAATATGACTTCTGGATTATTAGAGATATTGATGCAACCAACATAACTTTAATAGTAGAACTATGTCAGAATTTGAAGTTGTAGTGATCTTGCTGGTACCTGTTTGTGAAGACATGTTAAAGGAACATTATTAGTGTTCATGTTTTCACAGTAACATGTATTCTAATGTCTATTATATATTTTGCATCCAATAATGTTTGGGTATATATTACACTAAATATAACACTACTTTTAGTATTGGCCCTTCTGCTGCATATAATTATAATTTATAAAGAGCTTAGCCTGTTCAAAACTCAAAATTAGAGCAGAATGGTAAAACTTGTTTATGGACTCCTACAAGACTTATATGGAACCAAAATTGTGACCTTATCATGATTCATCATGAATACTTACTGTTAGCCGGATGCTATTGTTTTGAGCTGTAAGCTTAGCTATCAAAGACTAGTTTTACCATGCCGCTCTCTTTTTTGGTTTACAGTAGGCTAAGAGCTTATGGTTGTAGATTGTTTGAAGAGTAACAATGCTGTCTTTACTTAGCACTGAAGGAAAATTAACTTTCCAACATTATGGAAACGCTTCACATCTTGTTTGTGCTAGTGTCAATTATTGTTGGAATACACTGTAATCATAATTGAAATACTCTTAAAGCATGGTGTAAAACACCAACCAATCGCTCAATCTCTGTGGCAGAAGGGTCAATATTGAAAGAAGTGGAGGCATATAATATTATTAGGTCTTACCATCTAGAGTATATAGGACTAAGGTACATACTAAAAATATATCACTATGCTGAACGGTTGGGTAAGATAACTACAATAATTTACATTATCATTCAACCGAAACAGATATGGATAAAAAAACATTAATTAATCAACTGGTGACTGATATTTTCTGTACATTTTTTTTTTGTCTTGTTCTAAAAATTTGTTATTTAAATTTTAGTTTTTGACATAAATTAATAAGGAGTTCAACTGTGAAATGGAATACTACAGTTTGGAGGAACTATATACCCAATGTAATTTTTTATCAGAATTATTCCCCTTTTCATTATTTCATATGACCATTTATACATGTATCATATGTATAAATATACATATCTTATGTTTAACAATTTCGTGGGTGGTTGGAGGGAGCTTCTTCCTGCCCTGGTGCTTTCTGAGCTAAAGTGAAACTTGAAGCCGAAATGTTTATGATGTCTTTGTATTGTTGGCAGTGGTGTGGTTTCTTTCACCCATAGGATGATGCCATCGTGTGAGTGAAATAATCTTAAGTACAGCGTTAAACCCCAATCAAACAATCTTAAACAATTTCATGTTATGAGTAAGCTTATATATATTAATTGAAAACAGCATTCTGAATAGTGATGAGAATAACTTTGAGCACAATATAAGGATAAAGCTGAAAAGCCTGAAATGTTGCAACATGCAAATAAATAGAAGAATATTGTGTGGAAATGTGGTTTTTTTTACTGTCAGTAAATAGGTAAAATCAGGGTCTCGGACTTGACAGTCTTATCTATAGTTCGGTGCCTATTACTTAATCTGTGTTTTCCATGCCACTATGGGCTGAATGTTTGGTACCGTACAACTAGTTACTTTACATTCTAATCCTACTTATTCAATGCTTTCATTATAAAAGTACCACAAAAAAAAAACAAAGAACAGAAGTGATGTACCATAGTTTTTCTTAATTTACAGTATTGTTTAACATCGCTCAGTTGAGATGAGGAATTTTTAATTTAACTACATCTACATGTATGTTTTATATACCGGTGAATATATTTGTTAAAAAAAAAAAATATACTGCTATGTATTTGCTTAAGTTTGGCTGTATATACTAGATACAGTTAAGAAAATCTATACAAATAAACTGATTCTTAAAAAAATTTCAAGTTGATTAGATACAAGATAAGATTTTTGTGTTTACACAAGATTTTTATGGTTTAAAACTTATTAATATATTTAATTCTATGTTCAGTATGGTCTCCTACAGGTTGTAACATGTGTTACCTGGACATCTTCAATATCTTATATTTTATGAGATTTCCATCTGATTTTTTTGTAGCACAGGCTATAAAAACATCATAAAAGTGACGGTGAAATATTAATAAATAATATTTACAAATTGTTTTTGCTTTAACCAGTTTATAGTATCGGATTACTTCACTTAATTTAAACAGAATATGAACTGTGGCTCTACTTATATTACCAGAGGATGATGATTATACCACTTCTTTGTTTTTATTTATTTAGCATCGATATAGTGTCAGCCAGGCAAGTTACCCCTACAGGTGAATAAATTTAACCTGTTTATGCAAATGACATAACAATAACATCGTTATAACAATACCAGCATTTATATTATAATTATGTCGATCAAATACATGTGGTTTAAACAGTATTTTATTTCCAGAATTCAGGCAATCAGGATTGGCGACAGGCTATAGAGACATTATATAAAAGCAGTTCGTTTAAAAATCAAGTACATGTAGTTTTTTAATATGAAGAAAAATACACACAAATGAAGGTGTAAAGATTTTTTTTAAAAGACAAAATTACTTGTAGACACTTTCAATTTTCCTCATCATAGATTATTTATAATGTTATGTGAATAAAGTTAATCATGCTTGTTTCAACATAATTATGCCATTATAAAGTTGGAGTTAAAGTGACAGAGCGATTGAGAAATAAATTACAACTTTATCAGTAATCATCCAAGTCAAAAACAAAATAATGGATAGAAAACTGTAACAATAATAAACCGGAAGCTTTGGCCATATGTCTGTATTATCTCGGGGTTTAACAATACAATTTAACAATACATTTTTTATTGCCTAACTATTTATTTTTATCATACATTAGAAATTGAGCCTGAACTGAATTTTTGTAAATTGATGCATTAAACTGATGTCTCAAATTGAGTGTATTGTCCATATTAACTACCCATAAAATTTAGGCTATCCTTAAATTTACCTGTGTTTCAGGAAACCTTACTGACCCATCAAAAACTTAAAATATTGGGTTGGTGGTTTTATTATTATTTTTTTTACGTTTAAAGTTAAATAAAATATTACGAAAGCCAAACCTTTTTCGGGAGCTGATTTCTTTTGCAACATTCATTTTCTTTTGCAATAAATAAGTCTTCAAACGTTAACAGAACTGAATTCAGGGGATTTTAAAGATACTGGAAGTGTATCCCAAGACTTAAGTTATCGCCCTTGTCATATAAAAGTGGATAAGAGTTATCAATCTCGACCAGAGTGGTCAATCGTGTCGTAATTCGTGCACAAATATTCTGACTTCTGTCTTTTGTGTTTTCTTTACCATGCCCGAGGACAAACTTTTCATGCTTGATTTCGTTGGCATAATGATGCGGGACACAAATGACACACGGCCTATACAGGGCTGACATATTGCAAAGTTGGGTGTTTAAACACCATTGAATCAAAGTGAAACAAATGTGCTTATCAGAGAAAAAGAAGAAAAAAAGAAGAAAAAAATTGCCTACCTACCTACCCATGTTTTTCATGGGTTCGTTACCTGAAACAGATATTTTTAAGGACGGCCTTAGGGTAGTTTTACTGGACTTCTATGAACCCCTGAAGTAGCAATGGTGATCAATAGTCCATTACAATAGTTGTATCAACTGTTTCAAGAAATACATGTTACATATGCTTGAAATCTTTCTTTATATTTTTTCTTAGACTTACAATTTCGGTTGTCTGTCTACATATATTATAGTGATTTCCTGGTTACAACTTCTAACTAACATAGATATGCAATTTCTGAGACATGGACCAATGGATTTGTTTTCAGCACGGCGAGTTTTTTGTCATATTAAAATTACAAAATTTTTAGTATCAGCAACCTTAATTTTGACCATGTTTGAATAAAGATATTCTGAACCCGTACAGTAATTAAAAGTTTTGATATAAATGTGGCAGTAGTGTTGATATTAAAAATAAAAATAAAAAATAAAAATATAATTAAAAAACATGTCAGAAGGAGAGCCATTGCCTAATTGCCTTCCATAGCGTAATGTGCTATTTGTCAATGCTACGAAAGGCCTGTAAATAAATAATTTTTTCATGTTTCAAATTCAGTTTAATCCAAATTCATCTGTTCAGTAATATCACTAATAAAATGTTATCTACTGACATATGGAACATTCAAGTACAGATACTGCAGAGCACAGACTGACAGATAAAGCACATGTGTAGATAAATACTCAATAAATATGCTACCAAAGATTCATCATATTTTTTAGTAAAAAGTTTTATCTTTGGACTTAAATCCTGCATTTGTTGAATATACCTTTTCCCAACTTGATATTGTATGAATTACAGAAAACAAATCTACTCATGAGTCTATCGTGTTTAAAGGATTATGACAGCTGTGAGTTGTCTGTTGATACAGAAGAGCATGTCCAGAAAATTATATATAAAACCATAGTGTTACTGGAATCTCATGTCTTGGGCAAAATAATGCATGGTATGGTAGGATTTAGACAGAAATTAGTGATCTGACATTTTGTGTTCCTGATAATTTTTTTCTACAAGTGCAGAAGGGAGCTTCATGTGTTTACATGTAACATGAGTAACATGTATAAATGTTGTTCTTTTTTATGCAATATTAAAGGTCTTTGAAAACAGGTTTAAAAATTTTAAGAGCAATGTTATTCGCAACATTTCTATACAGTTTATAAGAAATTTGAAGACAATCCTTATAAGTATCCACAATGTTTGTACATAAAGAAGCTAAATCTATAATACATAGAAATTAGAGTCTACTGTTGCTCATGCATGTCTCCTAACGAATAAATCTCTAAATTGGCTACTAAAACGAGTTATATACTGACATAATCAAATCCTGTACAGCCTTATTTCTTTTAACTGAGTACACTATTTAAATAATTCAATATATTGATTAAAGTTTTCTATTTAATTTTGCTTTTTTCATATATTTTTTTCTGTACTATGAGTATTGATTTTATGTTCTGGTTAGTTTACTTTTAATACTGCGGTACTTCCAGTTAAGTTAGTGTACGTGTATCTATATCATACAGTTGGAGGGTTTGCCCTGGTGCTTTCGGAGCTAAAGAGGAACAGGAAGCTGATCTGTTTGTGATGTATTGTCCTGTATTTGTTCTGTGATGTCTTTGTTTGTTGCCAGTGGTGTCGGGGGTGGTTTCCTTCACCCATTGGGTTGGCACATCGTCCTGTGAGTGAAATAACCTTAAGTACGGCGTAAAATCCCAAACAAACAAACAATCTATCATACATGTATGTTTAAATTAACTAAGGCTTGAGGAGACGGGCAACGTTTTCTTTCTCTACAAAAAAATATAACTAAGGCTTAATATATTATGTGCACTGATAACTGTAATATTGTAAACATTTTATAAAAGTTGAATCAGAGAAAATGTGATTGAATTCAATAAATGGAAAGATTCAGTTCACAACAGTTAAAGTCTAGATTAAAAAAAGCAAAATCGATGGAATTTTGGATTAATTTTTTTTTTTTACATGTATCAATTAAAAAAAATGTATTGCATCGCCTTTAAGATTTAATCTGAAATAAGAAAAATAAAAAAGGTAAGGGAGCCTTTTCTGCTCATTATATAGAAATATTGTATTTTTATGGCCTTGTCATCATGTCATCCATCTGAAGATGTTGGGAAAATAGACTGAAAGAAGCTGTATTACTACAATAAGAGATGAGACCTAGATTTAGACACCTGGGAGTGTATTATTTAGATATGTAGGATGTGTGCTACGGGATCATTGGGATAGAGGAAGGATCCCTGGCACGTATTGATTCCGTCAGTTCAATGGATGTGTCTGTAACTGTGGTTTGGGCATATTGGATGGATCATTCATTCAACACACAAGGACTGTCGCCACTCCAGTCGCTAACAACAGTTCAGGGGACATACATGTTATTTGATTTTGTATAATGGACTGATGTTGGTACAGCCTCCATGGTAGCTTAGTCTTGGGAGTTTTCGCACTGTTCAATATATGAAGTTGTGTTTTTGGACAGAGACCTATTAGAGCTGTTTTGGATGATACTTCCCTCATTAATTATGAAATCTCTGCCACAACCTTAATCTACCATGTGCCATACCAAATTGGGGAATACATTTTGCTAGACTTTTTTGATTTTTGATTTTTGATTTAATGGCCAGGTGTGGAAATTTACATACATTTGCAGGACATGTTCGGACAAAATTGGAAAAATGTCTGACAAAATATTTTTAACATTTCCTCCCCTGATTGCTTTTACAGCTTTTGTGATAGCATTGACTTGACACAAGTGATAGAGTGTTCCTCGGATGTTTGCAGTTTTCCATCATTCTACCTATGCTGTTCCTTTGACAGTGACCCTCTGGCTAAGGGCAGTTTGTTTGAAGAGTAGCAATGCTCTCTTTACTTAGCACTGGAGGAAAATTAACTTCCCAACATTATGGAAATGCTTCACATCTTGGTTGTGCTAGTGTCAATTTATGTTGGAATACACCTACGGCATATAAGTGATATACCCTTAAGCACGGCATAAAACACCAATCAATCAATCAATCAACCATTGACATTGACTGTATTGAATGGAAAACTCTTTGTATTTTTAATTACTAGGAGTATTTTGTCGCGGACAGTGTAAATATGAGATGACTGAAACTGTGACTTGTCTTCCATTGAACCTTTCAGTTTGCACACTCTGTATGTTAATTATATATTATTACAACTCCCTTAGAAAGGGATGATTTTGGTGTGTTGGACATTTATGGGACAATGTACAACTACATGTATGGACATCAATTCATCAACAGCAAGGTCCAGAAGCTTTTGACTTCTATTTACAATTTCCCTTGGGCACATCTTTACTGGTTTGTCCAGTCGGCCCCTCTCATACTGTATTACTGGACAACTATACAGGGTAATTTTTACAGGACATGTTCTGGAATAAGCTGGGAATGAATTAATAAGCCTCTATTCTTCAGCTTATTGGTTGTCTGGCATCTTAAACATGCCTTTGCTTTCAGTCCTCTATTGGAATCCATGATCTTTTATACATGACTTTAGCTTCTGTACGTGTAGTCAAACTTCATATTATTTAAGAACAAGATTTGAGAGGACATTATGGACTGTGTGTTTAGCGATGAGACATTTAACTAGACAATACAAATGAAACTTTTCTGTAATTATGAGCTATAAGAATCTTCATGGCATCTGACTGAGCATTCAGTAACTATTAGAGTGCAGCTAAGCATCTATTATTCCAAATAAATCAGATCGGAAGGATAATTGTACACTGCAAGGCCCGTTTGTGTAATAAGAGAATTGTAGAGTACGGGACCCATCTATGTCAGTAATTTAATTATACAGGACCCATTTGTGCCTGTGTCATTCAGATTATTCTACATGATGAGATAGTACAATAGATGATTGGCCTGGGATTATATGAAGACCTTCCAGGAATAAATTCAGTGACATTTTGAGCTCTTGCATCAGGACTTCAGATTTATTGATAATCCATTTATGAGGAAAGAATGAATTACAATTTAAACAGATCCTGGGAAAACTAGTATAACATGTATGTACTGTGTTGTATGTTGGTGCTGTCCTCCCAGATTAACGGAAGACTGCTCATGAATGGATCTGAAGGATGAGACTGGCAAGATTACCAATATATGTAACCAGCTTTCTATGATAACTATGATGCATGAAACCTTTCCCATCTCGGATACGAAAGAGAAAGCTAGGTCTGTAGTGTAGAATTGTATGTGTCTTACCAGTGGGAATGGCTAGAACTACTTTAAGGACTGTCATTGTAGACAAACGTAAATCCATATTTGTCCTTAATTTAAAGCCTCGGCTGATAAATAAAACTCATATTAATGACAAGTGTACCGGTATTTAATTAAAAAAACAAAGGTAATGCATATCTTCATAGTTGCAAGAATTCTTGATTGGATTTATCTCAGCAGTGCTTTATTGGCACAACTCAAACTAAGGTGACATTTCAGGCCACGGTATACTCAGTTGTGCTTGGGCCCATTACTTGCCATTCTTGTGTGATTTATAATACATGAAGCTGAAGTGATTCTTCAGCGCATGTGCCATTCAGGAAGTGATACAGGCAACGAACTACAGGTTTAAATTGCTCCACTTCAACTCAATCACCAATACGTTCACGATCTGTAAATATTTGATAGGAAATTTCAAAATGTGCCAACTCACCAGGATTTGTACCGACAACTCAGACAACATGTACATGGAGCTATTCTCTGTTGACAGTGCTAAATAAATTGCAGTATGGGAGATAAAACAGTCCATTTCAGAAACATGTTCATATTGATGCATTATATGTTGGAGACTTGATGTGTCGATAAAATGCAGAATTCTGATAGCCTGGAAGATATATAATACAGCAGTGTGAGATTATCACTTAAAATTATTGGCAGTTTGGCACCATTTAGTTTTACTCTACGGTGAAGTTCCTTAGTCAACTTGTGTGGGAAGCGAAATTGATTTTTCAATTTTAAACTTAAGTTTTAAAAAGAAAGTCTGTGAAACATTTATACTACGGTAACTATATTATATGTGACAAGATATGCAAGATATTAATAGTAAGCACAGATAAATGGAGTACATCAGTATACATTATATTGTGTAATGCCTTCAAGATTGAGTTCTACAATATGGCCGACAAATAAATCTCCATAGGAACAGCCTTTGTCGTCATGGATACAGAGGATGTTTTATTTACTTGCATAAGGTATTCTGTCATAATTGATTATTAATTAAATGGTATTCTTTAATTGTCCATCAAAGACAACCCACAAACTCAGCACAGGATCTGCTGTATTGTAGGGAAATAACCAGCTAATCAATGATACGTTGTTTATTGAAGAATACAACAATTGTAACTTTGGCTGATTGTAGTATAACACTACATTTTAATTTACATGTATCTGTATTTACAAGTAACGATTCAGCCTGTGTAACTTAACGATATTTGTGCTTTACCAGCTTTCCAAACGCACTACTGAAAAGTAACCTTTAATCAAGTGGGTGGTTGGGAGGAAGCTTCCTGTTGATCTCAGAGCTTAGGGGTAACTGAAAGCCGTAATATGTTTGTATTGTGTCCTGTGATTGTCTGGTCTGGTCTTTGTGTGTTACCAGGGGTGTTTATATTTGTTTTCTTTACCCATTGGTCTGGTATGCCATCACATGAGTGAAATAACCTGAAGTACAGCATTAAACCCCAACCAACCATACAAACCCTTAATCTCAGCACTGTAACAATACTCTGTAGACACTGCCTGCCTGTATATATGGTGTGCATGTATGTCACGAGAAAGAAGTGCACATAGTGTTAGCCAGAGGGGTGTCTGGGTGTCTTTGAGACACCAAAGAAGCCATTTGAGACACCCTGTTTCAGTCAAATTTAACATGGGAAAGATAAGGGAACAGTAAAAGGAGACAACCTGTTTCTGTAAAAATGGTGATTTAAGACCCCCTCTTCTTGATTTCTGGCTAATACTATGGGAGTGCTGGACCAGTCACAATAATTGTGGATCAGTGGTTTACAACTACTACTGGTCCATTTGACTAGTTATTGTTATGACATTGGTATACCAGCCACCAGTGAATCACACAATCCTCCGGCAATTGTGGGGGTCCCCGTGAGGGAGCGGGTGGGCCATGGCCCTGCAGAATATTCCCTCGGCTTCCTCAGTCGATCGTAAGAGGCGAGAAAAGAGGTTGCTTTCTGTTGCCCTGGTGTTCGCAGAGCTAAAGGATAACGGGAAGCAGATTTGTTTGTGCTGTTCTGTATTTTTGTCTGTCGTCATATAAGTGAAATACCCTTGAGTACGACGTTAAACACCAATCAAACAAACAAACAAACAAGCAATTGTGGGGGTGGTTTTTTATGAGGTTTCAAGTGTAAAGTGGACTTTTGGAAGTCCTATAAGTGAAATACCCTTGAGTATGATGGTAAACCTCTATCAAACAAACAAAATAAAACACATTCTACAAATGTAACATGAACATTTCATCATTGCGGACAAATAAAATCGTTGTGGGCAATAAACTACTGGTGGAAGATTAAGCAAAATTCTAACCCTGGACTGATGGTTAGGCTTGCTCCAGCCACTGTCCTGGCCAACAGACTCATACAGCCCCTGGAAGCAGAAATGCAAAGATACAATTTAGAGAATGAAATTTAAACAAAGAAATCCAAAGTTTACGACAAACAGGATTCCCACTTTAGATCTCTATGGGTGCATGGTCTGACAAATCAAATCAAACTAAAAGGCAGTCAACGAACATGGGATATACATAAAAAAAAATTTAAAAAAAGTTATTTATCATTTGGAGACAGAAGCATTTATAATATTGTGGGGTTTTTTTTTGTTTATTTGTTTCACATCACAGGGTGGATTAACTCACTTGTGATATAGCTTTGCCTACACAGATTTGAAGTCCTTTCATACTATTTTTAAGTTAAATTTCACTCTAGGCAAGACATTTCGGAATGCACAAATGTTACTGCAGGCCGACTAGAACGACGTTATTAAAATGCCTGTGATATTTTTCCAGATAATCTCAATTTTTACCAGAAATCTTTTAAAAGTGGAAATCATTTCATTCCCTGAGGCAATCTGGAAATTTACAAGTCTGTAAATCTGAGAGAGCGAGAATAAAACTGGCTCGATAAATCTGAGAGCATTTGAATGTAATATAAATGTAAAACAGTTATCAAATAAATCCTTAAAAATAACTCCACAAAGCTTCTTCTGGATCCAGGAATAGGAAGGATAGAAATAAATTGTTGTGTCTATCAGTTTGAATTATCTTTTCTTTCATAGCCTGGAACTAAGAATGGACAAGGTATTTTTATATGGTACATATTCATGTATTGTCTTCTTTGCACCATCCTCAAAATGTGTATCCCCTACCCAGGGAAAATTCTTGGGTCAATTTGGTTTGGCAAAAACATTTCCACACTCAAAATACTATATGCCCAAAATTAGTGTCAATAAATGACTATTTTCATAAAATCTTTGTTAAAATAAACCAAAAAGGGTACAGAACAGAATAATATCTGATCAATTTTATTTAGAAAGCTGTACAAAATGCCAAGAAATTCTGCTTGTATGGTCCTACCTTAAACACGTTTGTGGAATCTTCCAGTGTGACAGACTTTCGTGTCCGTTGTTAAGGGTGTAATACTATTACAGATTACCACAATAGTCAATATTCTAATAGTGAATATTCTATGCTCTTACTCCCAATCTGATTTACACCAGACCTTTAATAATTACATTTCATGTAATTTCTTATCATAGTTAGATCTGGTGTAATCCTATGGTGAATAGGTCTTCATTGCTGGATTCATGAGAGGTCATGGTCTCAATTGTCCAATGAAAATACACATTGCATACTGAGTGAGTTAAGTCATCACCAAGGTTTTGGGAGCATCTCTTTCATTGGTGAATCTAGATCAACCAATCAAAACAGACCTGCATATGCAACGACACAATACTTGGCAGCTATTTAGATCTTTTGTAGATCGAATGGCTATTAGTTAGTGTAGAGTAACATCAAACTACCTGAAACCGGCTACCACCTTATAGTATAACTGAAAACTGGAATGCGATGACGAACATTATTGGTAACATCTGCAACTGACTGTACATGTAACTGTGTGAAATTGACCAACAAATTTCTGTGCACAATAGATCTTTGAAACTCGTAAGCCCCCCTCCCCAAAGAGTGCAGCACACATAAGAAACTTGATGGAGTTGTGTTCTTACTACTTTCTCTGAGTTTCAAAACTGTCTTTGATCAGTTGCAGCCGGTTTCACCGAGCTGCAAGGGTTTATGACCTATTTTCAGTCAGTTGCCTTAAACCTAGTTTGTCAGTTTTATTGTCTATCTACTCCTAGCTTTACAGGCTAACAATAAAAATAACTATTATATTTTCAATAGTGAATTTGCCAACATATTTGTGAAATAACATCAATTACAGATCAAACAGATCAGTGAGATCACCCCTAGATAATATTGATAAATATTAATCTATTATTGCCAGGCCTGTTCTGTAATCTTTTCCGGCATAACCTAAAAATCGGTCCTCTAAAATTTTGTCAGGTAACCTAACATTTGCATTTTCCCCTGGTTTGCTGATTTTTTAAAAACATAAATGTGCCTTGGTGAAAAATAAAGCAAAATTGCTTTAAAACACAAACTTCATTGATTATTGGATGTCAAAATAAGTAGCAAAATTCAAATTTAGACAAAGACTGCAAACAATTTGGGAAACCTTTAAATAATGTAGGTCCTCCTAAATTAAGTTTGCATAACCAGGGGAAACCCCGTTTTGACCGTTCTCCCCAACAGCACAGGTCTGTATACTACATTTCTTTTGGATAGATACGTAGTATACAAAGTAATCATAAAGTTATTATCCACATATGTACTTCCGATTACTAAATGCCACTTGGCAGGCCATCAGGTATACATGTAGTTGGAACCTGAATGGTAACTGTCTCAAACCAGCCAATAACAAGCTGAGTAGCTAGCAGGTCCACCACTGAAGGCTTTTTTTTTTAAATATGCTCATAATCTAATCGAATCCCCTCTTCCTCCTTTCGTTTATGAACCTTTCATTTTCTTCAAAGAGCCAAAGAGTAAAAGTTATGGTGTTTATCACCATTTTAGAGCAATATGCAATGTTCACCATATTTTTTGTGAAACCCAGTGAAATACAACCACATCTATGGTATTAAAAGAAAAAACAAAGTTTAAAGTTAATACCTGAATTTGAGTGATGGCCAATTTGGTTTGCGGAAAAAGATGAAATGCAATCTCCTTAAGTTTCAAGTTAATTCGTGAATTTATTCCCTACTTATCCTGTTCACAACATAGACTAGGCATAAATATTCTAAAATTATGTAATCATGGCCATTTTGTTTTACAGAATTTGGTGAAATGCAATCCCATCCGTCTTCTTAACAGAAGGAACCTACATACCAAGTTTGAAGTTAATCAGTGAATTTATTCTCTACGTATTGTGTTCACAAAACGTACAGGCATGAATATTCTAAAATTAGATAATATCTCCAATTTTACTTAACAGAATTTGGTTAAATACAATATCATCTGTCATCTTAACAGCAGAAAGCTACATACCAAGTTTGAAGTTAATCTGTGAATTTTGTTTTCAAGCTAGCATGCTCACAAACATTTGTGAAGGATGGAAAGACAGATGGAAGCTGAGTAGCATTTCTAAGCCCCCTTTCCATAGTAGTGGTGGACAGAGACATACTTCAGACTGCTTCATCAAAAAACATTGGCCTGTCAATATCAAATCGAGTGGAGCAGCTGATTGGTCATTGTATTACAACCAATTAAAACTGTTTGGTATGGAATTAAATAACATTTTAACAGATTTACTTCTGTTAATCAACTTCATAAAGTATTTTTACCTGATCAGCCTGCACTAAGAATGTCTGCATGGTTTCGTGACCATCTTCCCCATCTATCATACGAGTACGTAACTGAAACAACAACAACAGAATTTAAACAATTTACCTGCATAAAAATCGAACTGAAAATAGAAAGCAAATATAAAACAAATCTAATCATAAACTGTTTTCATAGACAAATGGGTTGATAATGTATTTTTGTAAAAAAGGTTAGAAGGTAGATTACCCCATAGTTGAATTTCCTACCTCATCTTTCTGTTCTGTTTCATATTCCAAGTCGAGAAAGTCTACATTTGGTGGGTCCTGAAGCCAGCCATTCTGAATACAAAGATCATTTAATTGAAGTTTTGCAGTAAATTAAGGCTGGAATGATAGTTCTTTATTGACTTAGCAATAAACATATATTAAGCAGTAGTTCAACCTAAAATTGGTATGTTAAAAAGATACAAGAAACAGTCATTAAAGTCCGCTATTTATACAGACAACATAAGCCCTCAGGAACTTTTCTTCCAAGGAAATGGTTTATTTGTGTGATTTGGGTTTAATGCCATACCATGTGACTGCATGCTAGCCCAATGGGGGAACTGAACCAGATAAGATGTGATACAGATACACTGACATCCCCACAATACACACCAGCTTCCACTTGCCTCTCAGTTTCAAGAACTGGTCAGGTCACACTTTTAAATATAGTTTACAAAAAATTCTGACAAAACATCTTATGAACAATTCCTTATAGTTAGACCAACCAGACAGCAATTTACTGCATGGTGAGGTCAGGTTGGGAATTTGTGAAGAATTTTATGGCAAAGGAATTTCTAAACAACACTTTTAGATAATTTGAAAGTATTAAAGCAAGGATTCAGTGGGAAAATAACCAATGTATAGAAATTTAAATTTGACTGCCCTTCTGGCCAGTTGTGTTTGCTTATATGCTCACTCTATCAATAAATGACAATGATTTGATTGATTGATTGATTGATTGGTGTTTTACCCCGTACTGCAGGGTATTTCACTTATATGAGGGCAGTGTATTCCAACAATAATTGACAGTAGCACAACCAAGATGTGAAGCTTTTCCATAATGTTGGAAAGTTAATGGATATTTCACATGATTTAGGTGATAATGTACAGACTATTCAGTCTTTACTTCCTGGGCTGATTTATTCTTACTTTCCACATTAAAGAATTACACTTGTTCTCCAGTAATCTCATATACGTACCTTTTATTGTGAAAGGCCAGAATGGCTTTTTGGTTTGTAAGCAAAAAAGTTGCAATTTCAATTTTGTGTTGCTAGTTAAATACATGTACTACAGTTAGATCCTAGTGTTGTGTTAACCTAATTTACATATCCTCTGCATTGGTATCGTTCTATACACAGTAGAATCAATAATGAAAGGACTAGTCAAAACATGACATTTCTCTCATGTTAAAATTCCATCAAAAACAACCGATTCTTAATGACAGTGGGATGATAATACCAGTTGATTTATTTGCGGCCGGAGCATTGTTACAACAGTATGAATCATTGATATATCACTTACCTGTGCTTCAACTGTATGAATCATTGTTATTATATCAAACTTACCATTGCTTTAACAGTATGAATCATTGATATATCACACTTACCTGTGCTTTAACAGTATGAATCATTGATATATCACACTTACCTGTGCTTTAACAGTATGAATGAATGATATATCACTTACCTGTGCTATAAGCTCTGGGTGAAAGATTATGTAGCCATTTTGGTTAATAGCAAACGAATAGCCATTGGCTGTTAACTACAAAACATAACAAAAACACAAGATTATAAACTTCATCAGCATGTCCACAAAGTTCATTATTCTAAAAAAAGACAAAATTTCATATAATTTTTCCACTTTAACTTTAACTCCACTTCTGATATAATGACCCAGTTCATATTCCTTAAAAGATATAAAATCATAATTATGACATCGTCTTTACTCTGATATCAGGTAATGATGTTATTGCTGCTAGAAATATATACACATGTAGTTCAGAGTGGTCCTCTGATTTTAATCTGCAATCCTTTAATGACATTTTCAAAAGTCAAGTCCCTCAATGCAACACATTTTGATCAGAAAAAAAGATTATCCAAATGCAGATATGCAAAAAATTCATTGATTTGTTTTACGCCGAGTTCATGGGTACAATGTTTATGTACTGTATTTCACTTGTATGTGATCGTGTTAATCGTAGGAAAGTTTGGGATGGTTAAAAAAAATTGTGCTTCCAAATCGTAGTGATCGGGCTCAACCTTGGACAAGCGTCACGATCTGTGATGCTCATCATCAATGGATGTGGGTTGTAGTGTTCTTTCTGTAGAAGTTCAAGAAACAATGACGTCCATGGTCAGTTCTGTATATATATATATATATCTGTCAGGGTCTAATCGTAGCTCAAATTGTGATCACTGTCAATCCTCATCGTGAAAGACATAGCAACCACAATCGTATTCTATCGCAACAGAGCGCATCAGTTCTTGGTAAATGTATATGATAGTATCTGAACTGGAGACCAGATCGTGACAGTTCGTGTCACTTGAAATTGATAAATCGTGACCATATCGCATGCAAGCGCACCAAATCATACCAGAATGTATCACCTCATATCCGAACCGAACATTTCAGAGAAGTTCCATGATCAGCTATGAATGACCAATCATAGCGTTCGTAATGGATCGCAGGACAGTTTGAACCTAGCATTAACACAGCTTTGCTACATGTATGCTCCAAACAAACTGTTTTGTTTGTTTGTTTGTTTGATTGGGGTTTAACGTCGTACTCAAGGGTATTTCACTTATATGACGATGGATTGTC
>JAQQZZ010080603.1:0-19434 GCA_030265115.1 Mopalia vespertina
TTGTGTCACATACTATTCCAATTCTCCTTGCAATAGCAGGTTACGTTCGTGTATTGTGTCACATACTATTCCAATTCAGATTTAAAATAGAATACCAAGTTCAACCATTTCATCCAGTTTTTGTACCCAATAATATAAGTGGTCTTATTCGACATACTTTTCTTCATATAAAATACCAGCTGTCATTATCTTATATATCATTTTAATCATATCATCTGTACAGAATAGAGTATTTGCCACGCAAACAACAATTTCCAATCAATAGTTTAAAATCTATATAACTCGTTACAGATGGCCAAGAGAAATAAGGGACGTCTGCAACATTAAAAATATACTATAACACATTTCTATGTGCTTCACCTCATGCTGGCCTTTTTCATTTTTGTATGATTTCTATATAATTGATACAGTATCAACTTAAACAATGCAGTGTTAAAGTTGGTTTAACAGTTACCAGATAACCAGGGCAATTTTCATTGTATATCGCAACGGATGTAAAGATAATGTAACATTACAAAAACACCGTTGTTTTGTGGAGATTCAAATTGAAGGATAACACCAGCAATCTTCCCCGTCCTCTAATTCTGCGATAGATTCTCGCCCAAGATCGAGAGCAAGCACAGATTACATCATCCACCTGTGCGCTTGTCTGATTTGTGAAGCTTTACTTTTAATCAGGCCAGAGCGTCGTGGAAAACATTATGCGTGGGTTATTCGTGTCGGATATTACAATTATTATGTATCAATTTGACAGATTATGTATCAATTTTTAATGGGAGAACAACAGAGTGTAAAGGAGAAAGTTACACATTTTGACATCTAGCTGAAGTCTATTTATAAAAAGTTGTGACCCAGTGAAGATCACTATGGCGAAATATCTGGTTGTGCTAGTGTCAGTTATTGTTGGAATACACCGACTTCATTTAAGTGAAATACCATTAAACACGGAGTAAAACACAATTTAATCGAATCTTGTAGAGCAAAACTAATGGTAAACAATATCATGTTATCAAGTATATAACAAGATAAGATTCCAAGCTATTCTAACAGGGACGGAAATAAGCTTAAAATGAGTTCTCAGTGCCAATGTAGACATTCTGCACAGGTACTTGGTATCATCTCTCCAACAAAAACCCTGTCCAGTCAGCTGATCAGCCTTCATGGCCCAATGAAGACGACAGCGAAGTTTATGGGACGATTAAACAGTACGTCTGATCTCTATTATTGAGACACAAGAATCACACTTACCCTCTATAAAAGTCAGTTTCATTAATAATTCATAAACACGATTCTAATGGGACGATACATTGTGTAGAGATTTTCAATAGGTCAACTCCAACGGAACACATTGACTATATGTGTACCTCATAAAATAGTGAGTCTGGTTTTAAGCTTTTTTGTTATATTGAGTTTTTGTTGGTGTTCATATATCATATAACCGTGATTCCAGCACTAAGGCCTCGTACAACATATCTCACTCGTTTATTCATCGAACGGTATAACGCACAGCACTTGCATGTGTTTATTGGATAAAACTTATTAAATCTTTTTTTGCATTTTGTGCATTTTTTTATGTTAAGAGTGTTGATGCTAAGTTGAATGTTCGTTACGTTATATTATATGCTTGGTTTCAATTGTGAAAGAGGAAAAGGGTAAAAAAATTCTTTAATATTACAATATGACCAGCCTGGCACCCGGTTTGATAGTCTCCTTTCACAGGAATACAAGAAAGAAAAATATAAAGGACATACTGATTACGGTGAAACTTCCCTCTTGATCAAACAATTTGTATCAACCACTTTCATTGTTGGATATATTCTTTGGACAATTTATATTTCTCTGATATACCAGTTTGCAGATTGATTGATTCTAATCCATACCGAATATTCTACATTTCTAAATATTTAACACATACTTAATACACCATGTAAACGGATAATAACCTTCTCTTGAGATGTCTTTAGGTTACCTATAACAACTCGAGATTACGATCTATTAAGAAACTTGTATAGTGGAGTTTATCTAGAACATAAGACGATTCGTCTGTTTTAATTAATCCACATCACTGTGCCAGTGTGATTACATTTCAAAAATATATAATAACTACTTTTATGACTTATTATATATTTTTGAAAAAAGTTTTGAAAAAAGTAACTACATACATTTTTGCTTGACTGTTCATGTAAATTTTAACTACTTTTATGACTTAAAATTTACACGAACAGTCAAGCAAAACTGTATGTTGCAGTTGTTGTTGTTGATGAATGAAACTGTTCCGTATGAATGAGCTGAGAATGCGCATAACGTGTTGATTGACTGACTGGGTATTTATATTTAAGTATCACTGTTTGGATTTATTTAGATCTGTATTGCCCCATAACGCACTTATATAAATTTAACACACAGTTAGGTTTAAGAGTAAATACCGTAATGTTGATGTTTTTATTTAACAGATACAGCGTAATAATTGGTTTCAATAGTTTATATAACTGATGTTGAAAAGTATAATATCCCTTCATTGGTAACCGAGCATAGCATGATAATCCACCGAGCAGACTCTTTGTCGGGCATATTCTGAAAGACTGGCTAATAAACACGACTTCTGAAGGACAGTTTATGCTATGGCGACAAGCAACGCGACACATAGCGTCCTACGTTTACACATTACAATGATTTTAAATGACCTTCACAATGTCGTTTGGCCAGAGACAACTTCTCTTTCGATTTTCTTCGACATTTAGCGTATCGTGGTTGACTGGCTGGAGGGAGCCGGTCCTCGTTCTCTCATTGATAGCGGGTAACACAAAAAAGTCTGTTTGTGAGGTCTGTGTATCGTGTCTTGTAAATGCCCCGTGTTGTCATTGTTTTTCACCAGTGACGTAAAGGAAGGTTTCCATCGCCCTTTGGGATGGCGCGCCGTCATATATGTACCGGTGAAATGACCGGATAAGTACTTGCTCAAATCGCAATCGGACAAACAAAGCCCGTCATAATGGAAGATTTCGCGATTATGCGATGCAAACTTAAGTTACCGAATGAGTCTATGAATTACTGTATAACACTGCCCACTGTCCATCCTCAAAGAACGAGTTGTCCAATTCGATTTTTTTTTAACGTGAGTCATGTAAGTTTCCAATCTGATAGAACTCTGTTGTTTTTGTTTTATGCTATAGTTTTCTAATATGCGACCTTCAAATGAGGTGCTTAAAAGGCTCAATGTAAAAGCCATTAGATCATTATGCGAATAAATGAGACTTAATATGACTTAATGCGCAGCGATATAAATCTACATTCACCAGTGTTCCAGGGTCTCCCTATATGTGACATTTTGTAGGACAAGATGACATTTCCAATAATTGAAATTTTGGTTGTTTTAATTCGGATTTATTTAATGTCACGTCTTACAATTTTCAAAATTAAGTTAAAAATGTATCAATAAATAAAAAAGAATATTCTTATTAATATCAAATACATAATTCTATCGCTATTTGCGTTACTATTGTTATGTAAGCATTATTCAGACAATGGGAACAGAGACGAAATACCGCTGTTGGCAAGTCTAACTAAAAGCTGTAATTTACCTTCCACATCATGTCAGAAATAGATTAACCCAAAACTTCGGCTGTGTTAGGCTTTTTATAATCAAAACAACAAAAGCAACGACACTAAACGCACAAGACAGACAGCTGCACACAGAAATGCATCGTTCGGATTTAAAATTGAGCTGGATTACAAAGAAAAACACCCGCTCCTAATAGAATTTAACGACATGTGAAATGATAGGAACATTCGATCGATCATGTGAATTGAGGTTTGTGTAGATATCAACTTTCCTGCTGTAATGGTTTTGTCAATCGTACAGAGGAAATATTCATTACACAGTCTTGAACTGAAATAATGGTCACTTCTTGTAATCAAAGCAATCAATCAAAACATTTTTTGTAAATAAAACAAACTGAGAAGGAATGGAGGCCGCAAATAGATGTGCAACAAAGGTTAAATAATGTAAGACGGAGGAGTGAAGACGAAGCGATCAATCTCACTGCTTTCTCCCCACCAACACAGACCATAAGTGAAGCGAAACCGCCTAGGAATATTAGGTGTGTTCCCTGTGGTATCCAAACGATGTTACCTGTGGGTCTGTTAAAAATACATGCAAGACACATCCGTAAATAAGACGTTCACAATTGATTTAAATCGCTGTAAGTCATGCTTACATTAATCAGGTGACATTTGTTTAGCATGGCTGAGCTCTTCAGAACGGTGATGAAGAGACACTTGTTTTACTCTATTTTATGAAAGATCTATCCAGACAACAATTCATTTGTTTGAGCTCAGAAAATCAACATTGTTGTGGCTTTGAAGTTTTTCCTTAGAGCATATTGATGTCATTTAACAAGGGTTCTAAATAATTCCGAGCCGATGGAGAATTTCCTGAGCTTTATTTCAGATTAAGATATGGTACTTCTGATTGTTTTCACTGGAACTCGACTTGTTCTACAAAGCCTTGAGTTCTCCAGCCGACCCCAGGCCGAACCATTAAACGCAACAAAGTCGACGCATTTTGGCCCACAGCCGAAACTCAGGTGTATCTAAAGTTTGTTGTTACAGGTGTGTTTTCAGGCTCCTTAAAGATAATCGTCTAAAATATTGACAGAAATATAACGGCTATGTTACCTCTAACAGACTATATGTTAGTATAGTGTAAAATCAGTCGGAAGGGAAACACATATCCATATTGAATATTGTAAAAATAGAACACAGCGGACAATTGTTTGTGAGACAAGTTTTATCCTCCTAAGAAATCTCGTTTACCTCATTGAGGATTGTACTTTCTTTTTATGTAATCAAGGTTAATTTGAGTTTGCGTTGTTTTCAAAAGCAAAACCCTTACAATAAAACGATAACAAGAGTGGCATTGATGTACGCCAGTTAGTAAAAATCTTTATTTGATCATCCATCTATTTAGCCTATTAAACAAAAAAGTACAATTCATTAGAAACGAACTGGCATTTGCTTAATTGGTGTATCAACGTCATTTCACTTCTGTGACAACTTCATATCCGTGACTTGTATGAAACCCAGAAGAGAGGAGCTGGCGTTTGTGCTCTGGTCCTTGCGTGGTAACAGGTGCGTGGAACTCCAGCTGTTGTGCTCTGGTCCTTGTGTGGTAACAGGTGCGTGGAGCTACAGTTATTGTCTCTGGTCCTTGTGTGGTAACATGTGTGTGGAACTCCAGCTATTTAAGTTCTCTTGACGATTCTAACTTAACAATATTCTTTAGCACAGATACATTAAAGTAACACACTTTATAAGATTTGAACGACATTTAGAAGTGGGGTAACATAACTATACAATTTCTGGATAACCACTTCTGGTTTGTTCTATCACAAACCAGAAGTGGTTATCCAGAAATTGTATAATTAACACACTTTAGTCTTAAGGGACCGTCTCAAGATTTGTTTGCGTATCTACGGTTAAACTCTTCTTCATGTTTATACACATTCCAACTATTTATTTCTCATTTTAATGACATAGATTTTTGGGGTAAATAGGTAAATCACAACCCTGGACGTAATGGAACCATATAATGGACATGATGTGCAGCAACTATGTGTAGATAGAGCCTGTGTGACATTCAGTCTTGTTAATATTTGATCTAAATAGACGTATATATGAAAACACAACCTTATTACATCGTGATATACAATGGATACCTTAATGCAAACAATGTGAATTGTATAACCATTTACGTTGGAGCTACATTTTAAGGATATAAATGAAGAGTTTGAAGGACAATTGCCATATTAACTGTGATTGGTACAATGATTTTACTATAATGTTTATTTCTCCAGAATGTAATTAGGACAATATATAATACGATACATAATAATATTGCTGCACGTTTGTTGATATTAAATATTCCACAGCGGTTATTTTCTCATATTCCTGAAAATAAAATGTGAAAGGAAAATGTACATGAATGTTGGTACTATTTTATATACTACAATGGTAAGCGTATTTGTGTCACTGCCATGATATATGAGACTTACTGTCCCCATTCTTACCTTCATCATGTCGACAAAATAGGCATATCCACATCTTGTTTAGTATATCTATTAGTTTGTCTGTATATTAGTATCGATTAACATAAACCATCGATCCGTCGAGATGATCCCGAATACCGTGGGTTAACTACACCCTCAAGGCTAAACTTCATTCCTCAGTAGTTTCTGTTGTGTCTGTTCGCGTCAATATTTCTCTAGATACACCCTTAGAAATAATGGTTCTTTGAAGGTTCTTTAGACAAGATGGAACTATCTGTATGGAACCATAACGGCAAAACCCATTCTTTAAAAAAGATGGAACCATCTATATGGAAGCATAACGACATACACGATTCTTTGATATAATAAGAAAGAGAGACATACTTGGAACAGTTGCTGTGAGGGTTCCATACAGAACCATAAAGGGTTCTACCAGAGCCATGACTGAAGAACATAAAAGGGTTCCATTAGAGCCATATGTTTTGTAAGAGTGTACTTTAATATATGTGTGGAGTTACCAAGCACTTATATTTAACAACTCTAACAATATAGCTAATTGTTAACAACTGTTTTGTTCTAGCATTACCCTTGACAATTAGTTATACCTTAATAAATTGTATAAATACATTGATAATCACTAGAAAGTATAGGACATATTGTATTTTAGCATGAATTTGCTGGACCCAAAATACACAATAGTAACTATTTCTGACCACACACCAGAAAGGTTCCCAGGGGATTGATTAGCAAACCTCTTATACATGTGTATACGATATGTTCCAGTCCAGCATGTAACTTCCGGTAAGTGAAAAAATACAATCATCTTTTGGTGAGATGATAACTGGATTTATATCAAAAGTACAAGATTGACATGTCTTACAAACAAATCAGATGCATTTAAGTTACGCTGGATTCTAGAAGAAATTAATCCCATGCATATCAAAAAGAAGCAGCACTAGATCGATCTTAATGATTGATTGAAAATCGATTTGAAATCCGTGCGATGAATGATAATTCAATGAGTTAACTAAACTTTTTGTGAAAATGCATAATCGACGTTTAGGGTTTTCTTAACTTCTTTGGTTTTTTTTTTGTCAATATGGTGTTGTCAATCCGACACATTACCTTCACTTGCTGACAGAATGACTACTGACAACGCACACATCAGCCTATGTCATCATAAAGGATTACATAAGGCTGATAGCAATAGCGAATGTCGACGATTTCAACAGAAATCAAAGAATGGAGGTTATCGAAGTATTTAAAAGAATTCCCATCATGTGGCGTTTTGGGTTAACAATAAATATTTAGTCTCGTCCCTTATCTATAAGTTAAGGATAATCGCTATTTTGTGAACGGCCACCAGTCTGCTCCAGATATAGATCGCTCTAGTCAACCAATGTCACCAAAATAAAATTCGTTCCCCAATTTCGAATTAAATTCAATCAAGACAAACATACGTTTTTCAGAGTGTAAAAAGTACAACAACGTGAATTCAGACCTGGCTACACTGTGTGTGTGTTTAAGCAGACATACCGTTTAAGAGCCAGCAGCTGTTGAGAAAGGTTAAGAGTATCTGGAATTGAATCTACAATAAAGTCTGGCACCAGCCTGTCAGATAGGCAACGTTTAAGGGACGACTGGTCTATATTTATGAGGAGAAAGCTTGCGGTCTCTAGTCCCCATAAGTCTAATACAAATACTGACGGACCGTCGAATGCAGTTTCAACCACAGTCAAAATAACGTCAAATGTAGGTATTCTTGACAAAAGCAATCACATTGCATCTGTTAACAATACATTCGCAATTCATTTAAATCTCTCTTAGTCGCGTTAAGCTAAATCCAGTTTAAGTGGGTGTGACATTTGTCCAGAATGTCTGTGCTTTTTGAGTAGCCGACCTGATGACAATCCACAGTTTTATATTGTTTACGGTCGATCAGCAAAACACTACTGATGTTAACGTTTAGAAGATCAACGTTATTGTCACGTATTTGACTTCTTGCTGTCTTTTATACCGAATTTGAAGTTTCGACAAACGTGTCATAGTGTTCAGAATGGATGGAGTATTTTTTGGTGTGAATGAATATACCCTTTTGACACAAATAAATCAAGAGAAAGGCTTGGTACGGATAGCAACTGTTGGTGTCACCTTTACACTTAGAAACGATCACTGGAATGAGATTTAAAAATGGCAAATAAACTAAGAAGTCGGTATCCATGTGAAGTCTGATCATCGGATACATGCACTAATCCCCCCTTCTAAATCCTACTTAAAGAAACTAAAGAAAAATATATTATCAGTGTTAAGTAAGATTTTGTCTATATCAAGGCATTAAAATGTGGATGATATCTTACAACATAATGAAATAGATCAACATAAATCATTCAACAGAAGTAAATCGACTGCTGCAGTTTACTTCTGTTGAATGATTTATGCAGATTTTTTAACGCCAAAAAAATGAACAGAAAACTCGCTCACAATATCTTCCTCCCATTACCCACGAAACGATTAATGTATAGAGCTCATTCTATAACACTCATTGAACATCTCTTCTGGTTTTGGCCTGTCACAATACGTTTAAGGAATTAATTAGAATTGTGATTAAAAGACATTCTTGTTGAAGTTGATAAAAGAAAATATTTGAACAAGAGATGAAACAATATCTTAATCAAAGGACTGGGCTAAACACTTTTTGCTCGAGAAATATTTCTTTGAGGAGAAAATGTCGCTTGGAGGGCATTGGAAGGAGATGCCTACGTGTATAACTCCCTCTAAAACGGTTCTGTCACATTTTTGTTTTCTTTGGTACAAATGTTTTCAACAGGAAATTATTTTCTGACGCGGAAATCTTTCCACTGAAATGGGATAACACCTTGATTAAACAAATGTTCACCTATTGAATTTCTCATATTCCCTAAATGAAGACCTTATTAAATAGAAGGAATTCCCGATAAGCTGGTGCGAAGCGTCTGAGACTGTCTCCATGTAGACTGACACTCTCGGCAAACTAGAATATAACTACCAGCTGGGGAACCTGTTTGACCGCAGTGCAACTTGAACATCTAGAAGATGACAAAGAAATGGTATTCATTGTTTCTTACACATCTACTGCAGACTATTTCGACACGAATTTGCTGGACGCGTAACCAAAGCTGTTGAGCAGACAGTTGTTAACAGTCGGATGACGTCCCGGGAAGATTCGCCAGGGGTTAAAGAGGCAGAAAGAGGCTCTGAACATATAGACAGTATGAAACCGTTCAAAAACACGTTCCCCTGAATATGTCAACCGCGTTTGGTCATCGTGTTAGAGTATATTTGGCAATTTATTTATTATAACCAAGCATGGTCATAGACAAAGCTAGTTTGCTCGAAATAATCAATAATGAATGAGGTAAAGATCATTTATTTTTCAAAAGTACAGATCAGAAATGTTGGAATCATAAATATTATTATCATGACGATAATTGCGATTTGTATGGTAGACTGTTCAAGCCATATAGATGGTAACTCTTCAAAATACCCCACTATTTAGTAAATGTCTATTAATGCTATTGTGACAAAAACGATGTGGCATGGAAAGTCCACCATAGTCAGGGTACCAGTGACCTGGGCATTTGATCTCATGTTATGTTAATCTCCTCTCAAAATAACGAAAACACTGTTGAATACAATTTAAATATTGGATCGACCTTTTTATATTTTAATAACCAGCTCTCTGATCAATATATAGGACACAGGTTCCATTTCATTACGTGAATTCCGGCAAAAATAAAGATAGCATAAATATGTATATCATAGTCTGATTTGTGTTAAAGTTAGTTTTAAGAATATGTTGAAAATATCCATACAGCAATGACATTATAGAACCATCATGTATATTCCATGTCATATAAGTGGTACAAACACACAACTGATAATTATTCGGTAAATTTGCGATAAATAAGAGCTCAAGTGAGTCACAATGTCATAATCAATGTCGTTATTACCTCTATGAATTTGTGCTATTTTGTTGGGATAATTGTTGGTTAGGCCAGGATAAGGTTTTTTGTAAAAAGAATATGATGGCGAGCATGTCAATTGGATTGACATTGTCTGATTTTACTCCAATCAGAGCATTTCAACAGAATGCAAGGGATTAATCATATTAACGTGCAATAATAATTAATTTTTAGAACCATATGTACACACATTTCGAAATATATACACAAATGTGCATGCACAAACATCCCAGGCCTTAACTGACTCGTATACCATGGTAACAAACGCACATGCATATATTCGGTCGTACTGTTGTGCCCCTCTATAACTCAGACGGTTAGAGCACTTGTCCTGTTACCCAGCGACCTGAGTTCAAAACCCGTGTGAGACAAGCAAATTGTATTTCCCTACATTAAAAATGCATATTAAACAAGGACATTGGCGTACCTTGTTTGAGTTCTACCGGTAAGTTGTTCCATTCATTTGCTCCTTTGACGTTAGGAAGGTACCGGTATATATTTAGATTTGTTCGATAGCTAGTCCTATAAAGGTTGCCAGTATGCCCTTTAGTGTGATAAAAAATTATTTGATAGCCTTCTAAACCAACAAGTATAAGAAAATTGTAAAAACAAAAATTGATAATGAATAGGTAATGTTGAATAAATACCATATGAGTTCAGTCCTTTACATTTGTCAAATACAAGGACAGTATGTTAAAATTTGTTACATGATGTTTTTCAATGGCAGAAGGTTTTCCGCCGTATTTGCATATGACTAAGTGAGAAATGGACTATGTACTTGAGAACGACATATAAGTGAATAACACTTGAGTACGACATTACACCCCAATCAAAACAAACAAACAAAAATGCATAACACTGTTTGGTGACCAGTGGAACATAAATTGTACATGTACATGCTTTGTGTGGGCTTCACGGGGACATGATACAGTTCGGTACATTCAAGGTAACGATAGTTTTCATTAGAGATTAATTTGATAATTTATTTAGCTAATAGTCCCTTATAGAGCTGAAAATAAAATAAGTGAAAACCTGCACAGCACGGACTTAATGAATCAAAAGATTACTTTTAGCGGACTTATACAATTTTATAGTTGTTTAACGAACGTCCACCAACCTGGTTCTGGTATTCAGCAGAATTTATTTGACTTTGATGCTCCCGGATGGAAGTACTGTGTGTAGTAGGGAAGTCAAATGTTCTACAAAAGCTTTCAAAGTCAGCTACTAATACAACATTCAAGGGCACTCGAATTGACCTAGAATGTACAGATATAGAGAAATCTGACGTCTGTTTTATATTTGTATTAGCGGCCATAATAATAGTTTAACACAGAGTAGAGAGGAACATTGTCTGAACATATTAAACATGATTGTCCAATGGTCTGTAAGTATATAGACTGTTTGACATTGTCCACAGAAGCTGCGTGTTGGAGAGTACGTTCAATACCATAAAACTCGTTAATTATTTTCTCTGATGTCTATCATAAATGTTGCAGAACTATTACCGATAACAATAAACCAGCAAATACCATAGCAATAAAACTATATCCAGGGCAGGCCAGATGTTAAATGTCACTTAACTGGTTCAGTCGGAGTTAGTTAACCCTGAAGCGTCATTTTCCTTGGCTTTACTATCGAACTAAAGCCTTCGTGTCATATTATTCATAGTCAGTATCCCAAGATCTGCAATAAAACTTTCAAAATCAGTGTGGCATAAAATGTCTAGTAGTAAGCGAATATGCAGAATACTAATTGTTCGCCACACAAAAATTGTACAAGTTTCAGTTTCCACTTATCATTCCCCTTAGCTCAGAGAGCACCAGGGCAACAACTAACAACCCACCGTTGGAGGTCATCAACAAAAACTTACATGTGGACATATAGCTGATGCTTTAGTTCCGCATCTATTGCTGTAGCAGTCTAGGAAACTGTAGTTCCTGTTTCTTCTCTTGGTGTTTCTTACTTAAAGGATGTTGATTAACAACATATTCATGTAAGTTAACGAGAGAGACGTTTGTCCTATGAGACAATTTCACCGATTTGCTTGTATCTCTAAATAGAACAGCAACTGCGAATCCAATTATTATTGTACCCTTTGTTGCATCCGTTACGTCACTTAATTCCAAAAATATCAACTAACTGCCGAAAATAACATTCCTGTTTTATTTTTATCCAATTAATACTGTATTTACATAGAGCTTGGTTGATAATGGATGATGGTGATTTGTAATCGCCATTACGTTAATACCTTTACAGCTTACAATACAATACAATTCTGGTCATGTGAACAGATCCTTTCTGACAATACAATATAGATTTCCTTGAACAAGATTTCCTTTTGACAATTTGAGTTTATCGCATGCCTACTACCCATCCTTTACACAGTTTTCTACTGCTTGGCAGATTCAGTCTAACAACATGCAACATGTTGATTTAAAAAAAACCCAACATTCTCCTTTTATACATTAGAAAGTAAGGAAACACTTGATCGATGAGGGCGAATAATGGAAAGTGAACGTGTGGAGCGTATGTTGAAGGATGAGAACAAGTTGATTCCTCAGGTTATTGTTGTCTTCTTCAACTATGACTAGATGATAGCTTATTATGCCTTCCTTTCACTTATTTGAGCGGGATTATAATCCACATTTGTTGTCGCTGTTTCGTAGCATGTATGTGTTAATTGTATTCACAGCCCACGCTACTCACCTTAGACTTTAAACAAGGTGATAGTAATACATTTAAACACCTCTTCATCATTTCAGCTTTAGAGTGGCGCTTGTGTAAAGTGGGTGTGTTGTTGACGTAACGAAAAGACGTGCTCCTTCAACACAAGGTTAGTATGGACCACAATACTGTTAGTTTGACTGGGAATTTTAAGAAAAGGGTTAATCTTCTTAGATTTTGTAGAAATCTCTTTTTAATGCTGTGAGGGATTTTATATACAAATCTCTTCTCAATGCTGTGAGGGAATTACTGACAGATGGCTCGTTTGCAACAGTAGCAGCATTGGTGACGTACATCGTTCATTTGTATCAATACGCGCACCAAGCATATGTATTATGCTTATTTATTGCATTTGAACAACAAAACAAAGTAATTTGCTTATACTGTTTGAAATACTGTACAATGTATAAGGACAACATAAAACCGACAAATATCGGATATTTGCCACGACTCTGAAAGCTCTGTGTGTGTGTTTGGAGCCGGTTCATACAAAACAACGGTGTTGAAAATAAATCCATCTCCAACGGCCCATTTAATTCGTTAAATAAATTGAATTCTGACCGAACTTTTTTTTCCATTTTGCTATTGATTTTTGTCAAAATGGGCAAGTCGACCATTTTTTGTTCTTGACAGCGTTTAAACTCACCAATCGTGCTGGATTCCTTCAATCAAACTTGATATTATGATCCTCGTGTGGTTTGTTATCCAGTCTACAACTCAGTTGTTATTATGACTTGAAATAAACAATTCTTATTTTACTTCAGTTAACGCGCCTAAAAACGACAATAACAAACACAAAACATTAGTCTTCGTTGCAATAAACATGTTATCACAACTTCTGGTTTATTAGTTGTGCAACGTTTCAATGTCTATTCAGACATTGTTGTCTAGTATATATAAAACATACGCTCATATATGCTAGAGAACATTGAAGCGTTGTACCTATAATGAACCAGAATTTTTAATCCATCAAGCCTAATTTTATATTAACTGAATCAACTTCTAAATGCCTCAATCTTGTAAAAAATAAACAATCTTGTAGAAATGTCCCTATGAAAGCTTTCCCAAGGACACCTCAGTCCGCTTTTCAGGCATTTGATTAAACCCGTTGCCGTCTCTCCTCCACAGTGTGACACCAAACGTATACACCTCTGCCGTGGGTACTACATACATCAGTAGTTTACAGGCTAAACGTAAAGCTGGAAATAACCGAAATCCATCAAGAAAGAAAATGATTATTCTCTTTTCGTGAAGGACTATTACGTTTAATTCTTCAAAGCTGATTAATTTAAACCAGAGTTTCTACGGAGGACATTTTATGAAGTTTTGGGGGAGTTTTGTAATTAAAATTGTCTTGACGCTTCGAAACTATTCGAGATGTAGCATTTATTACATCAAGATGCGTTCTGTCTAGCTTTGTCTCTCAGAGAGTTTTCTTGGGAGATGTGTTAATATAGGCACTGACTGTTCTCAAATCCCTTTGCCGAATGAGGAAATAAATTGTTTATACCAGAGAGTTTACTTTAACACTCGATCTAAATTGCTTGTTTCAATTGTAATAAAAATGTATTTTGTTACACAGTCTTAAACAGCATTTCAACAAATAGTGTTTGTTATTCTTGTTCACAAATAATAATTTAATCTTAACTAAGAGTTTTATAAATAAAGTCGATTTCTCTACTTTCCCTTACACTGGCGGAGATAATTAATACGCAAGTGTTGATTCATGCCGTTACAGACAGAATACGTATTTTTGCAAATTCAGAAAGATAAAGTCAGCCCCCGCGCCATACCCAATGTTTAACTTGGACAATTTAGGAAATATTTGAATACAGGCAATGTCCAGAAAGGAGCAAGTTAATAAAACAATGACTTTCTTTTTTTTTCTGAGGGATTCAAGGGGACGTCACTCTGGCATGGTGATGTCTTCACTTGATTGTTTGTTCGTTTGATTGATTGGGGTTTAATGCCGTACTTGGGGTTATTTCACTCACATGACCCGCGTTCCAGCCCAATGAATTAAATAAATACCCCCCTGTCACCCCTGGCAACTAACCAAAACATTACAGGACGATACAGACATCCCACACATATCGGCTTCCTATTCCTCTTAAGCTCAGGAAGCACCAGGGCAACAGCAATTTCATCCAACCAGCCGCGTCTTCACTTGAAACTCCCGCATTATGATTCTTCTTAAATCATGTGTGAACAACATAACTGTTGGATTGGTTCGAGAGACTAAAGAGAATAAAACTGATTCAGTTATTTCTCCAGAATAGGTAGCCAAAATTGAACAGCGTGCGGAAGATGCTATACAGAGGCTCTTTGAATTCGTCTAGCAGAAACTAATTTCCTCCAAGGCGCCACCTCCAATAACATAACGGAATAGAGGCCAATGGTTATACGACCCTAATTTATCTTTACAACCATCTTGAGACCTTTAGTAAAATAAAGTTCTTACATCGCTTTTCGGACAAATTTGTGAGCAGCGTCTCGGAAGTCTCCTATAATTGAGACGGCCCACATCTGTAAACTGTTCACAAACTCCCCTCTCTTACATCAATTTACTGCCGCGCACTGCCTGTCTCTTAACACCTCAACCCTATGTCCCTTTATTGTTTCACTAACTTGAACTCTAAAAATCTTAACTTTCAACCAAAGAACACATCTCTTACGTTTATGTTGACTTGGGTAGTCCATTATCAGTATGTATATGCTTACTAGTAGCTTTGAATGAATATTTTCTGTATCTGTATTTCGAGAGACACTTAATACAACTAACAAAAAACCTCAACCTTTAATATTTAGTACGGATACACATTAACATGAATGCCCAATAATAAGAACATTTTTGTAGAAAGCTCAAGTGACGTTATCCCATACTAGTATGTTCTCGATTGATACAGTGTATGTGTCGAATCAATTCAGATCCCAAATATAACAAAGACTGTTATTGAATGACAAACCAAACAAAAAACAGACGTTTAATATTGGTTTATTCCAATTATTATTTAAAAACTGTTCATATTCACTTACTAAAAGACACAAAAACGGTTAATTGCTTTCAGCTTTGGGGGCTGTGTCACGCTCCTATCAGAGGGGTAGTGAATGTCCGCTACCTAGACTCCAGCCGATTTACCTTCTATTTTGTAGAAGGCCGGGTGGCTGAGTGGTCTAGGTGGCCGGCATTTACTGCTGGCGATTCGGTGCCTACCTCTCTGAACTAGTATCTGCGCAAACTAAGAAAGTGTTATCGAAAATACAAGAAGCTGATCTGTTAGTGATTTCCTTTAATTGCGGCCTGTGATTGTCCTGTATGTGTCCCGTCTTGTCCATATTTGTTTCCAGTGGCTTCCTGGATGGATTATCTCGAACAAAAAGTAAAATTTCTCGAAAACAGCCCAATCGTGGAGATTACTTTAATTATATGAAGTATGACATTCTGCTCCTGATGTGACAAAAAAATTTTAAAATGAGTTTTTTGAAGATCATCAGAATATAAAGCCTCTGAAAGCGCTGCACTTAATAAAGATACTAATTCAATAAAAATTTGGTGATTGACCGTGCTGTTTTAAATAGCCTCCTTAACATTGTATTCGGTGTAATAGATTGATAGCTTTATATTGACGCCATTTGTATATTCCCTATGTTTACATAATTTATGTATCGGTGGAGCAAGCAAAATTATCTTTCTCTGCAAGAAAAAATGTTCTACAAAGAATATATGTTGTAAACTCAACTAGCTTTAATAGACTATAGTTTTCTCTACAGCGTATAAATTATACCCAATATCCGCATAGTATCTAATCCAAGTCATTAAATACCTATAAAACATTTTCGAGCCACAATTTATTTTGTGGCACATTGTGCGTCATAGACTTTGTATTTGTGTTTACAGTTATTTAGCATCTAGATTCTCGTTTCAGACGGTTATTTCCTTTGTTAAATATTTACCACTACTTCAACTGTTCTACGATTGAAAACCCTTGTTTTTGGAGATAACCGTTTTCACAGACTGTTGATTAACCAAGTACACATTAAACCTGAAAGCAAAGATCCTTAGATGAATGGGGATTAAGGCAATCATAAAACTGGACGTTTCTGAAAGGATAAAACAACACGATTGCGACGGATAGAAATAATCAGTGGCTACTTTCACAAACTTATAAAATTATGGAGGCCCAAAGTGATTGAGACGACTTTACTACAGAAGACACAGAGCAGTACTCACACATGTTTCGTGGTTCTTTCGGAAATCTTGGTATGACTAGAAGGGTCAATTCCCCAAAACCCAACGGTATTTACTAACAGTATGTAATAATGATGAGTTCGGTAGATTTGTTTATAACACAGTCAAAGTGTCTGATTTCTGTTCTTAATCAGCCAACAATGCAATAACATTTTTAAGGTTTGAATATGTTCTTCAAAGCTACCAATTGGTTTTGTAGTAAAACCTCTATTATTTATCTGGAAATTATAATTCATGATAAAGGCTTCTTCGAAGTGTGACAGCAGATGAAAAGTTCCATTTTGTGAGTTAAACTCAACTACTTATAGACGTTACATTTTTGGAAAGTTTAACTTAAATGTTTAAAAGGTAATTGCAGTGTCGATGTAAAATGCTACAATTCAAATTGCAACGACTAATTCACAACGAGGGCATTCTAAAACACAAGTTTGTGAAGCAATGAGCTAAGAATAAAAAGACCAAATTCGAAATGTTATTAATATTTTTTGTCTACATTTGTTTCGGTCTTCTCTATGTCCATTCACTTAGAAGATAAAAGAAATTCTTTCGAGCTTTCAAAGTGATGACAGCTACACAAATGGCAGCATTGTCTATTTCTGTGTTACTTTGTAAGATTATCAAACCATTTGACTGCCTCGGAGTCCGAAACCAGCAGTTCTATAATCAAAAAATGTAAATATCGTACCAGCACTCAATGTATAAAAAACTATTTCACTGCTTTGTGGTCCGAAGGCAGAATAATTACAATCAATAACATGTTACCAGTACTCAATTATAATACATTTTTGTATTCAAAATTAAATTAGTTTATTCTATACCGTAAGCTGGTCACAAGCGTTTACATATCCCACATTGGGGAAGGGCAAAGGCGATTCCTATTGAAACAGGGCCATGGGCGAACTTAGTTTACATTACTCGAAATTTATTTCTATGAAAAATTTATAAAATTAGCTGTCCCTCAAAAATATATACAGTAAGTAAAATTACAATTTTCCCAAAGCAGTGTTGTTTTTAATATTACACAGAAGGCATCAAATTGAGTATTATGGTAATAATATGAACGTGTCTGATGTATGCTTCTGTATGCTTCATAAACTAACGTGTCCCAAAGGACGATGCCGGAACAATTGAACAATTCCAAGAAAATACATTTTCAGAAATTCTTATTTTAAAGCCGGACAAAAACAGATCACCTGGAAACCGATGTCGATTGGGGTTGCTTTAAAACATCGTTGGCATCAAATCATCATTTAATCA
Organism: Mopalia vespertina; assembly: GCA_030265115.1. Lineage (NCBI taxonomy): Eukaryota > Metazoa > Mollusca > Polyplacophora > Chitonida > Mopaliidae > Mopalia > Mopalia vespertina. Next base: position 18,279 of record JAQQZZ010080603.1, read on the forward strand.
ATAAATTTAAATATCGCCATATTGTAAATTATGTTTCAGAGAATAATTCGACGCCTATAAATGAAATGGTACAGATTATATAATTAATGGATGAAGTGTTTTGGAACAGGCTGCAGTCTGACATACACATATACAGAGTCACAACACATACTTCATTCGTGAAATGACATCACCAGTAAGGATGAATGACACGGAAATGCATTGTTTATCACCACCTATCATATATTTAAAAGGATAATACATATTTGGGGAGGTAATATCGAAATGACAAAATATCGTGTTTATGATGTGTACAGTTGATTTAATTCGAGTGAAAGTCTGCAAATTGCTGACCCCTCAAACGGAAATAACTTGACGACAAAAAACCTCACAAATTTGTAGTGGTATTTTGAATGTTCAATGAAAGAAAGTCTTCGAAAAACGAAAAGAGGTTTGTCACTCCTGAATAAAATTAAAATCTTTAACATAATCAGTTTTGGCGAATAAACGTGTTATCTTCTACAACATATTATTCTACCACTTGCCATCGATATAAACTATTAATCTCTTTTTTTTTTAAATCATCATTTTCGTCGTTAAGTCACAAGATATGTTTTCGACTAATGACAAAAATTTGACATTCAAACGATTGGTAGTGTTGATAGTCATGTGAATGTTATTCTTATACCATCCCAATTACGAATCTGTGCTAAAAACAGGGCACAATAAGAAGCACACTGCAGACATAGCAACCCTCGTGAGTGAAGTATACCGTACACCTGACCCCCAAGATCCAGCTACCCTAGAGGTGACAGGAATGTGTGACCAGGACGCATATACTATTAGGAGCGTATACACTTTCGCCCACGCCATCACTCAATGGTCGAATTCAATATAAAACAGTTATCAATCGTTATTAAATCAATCCTGCTGTGGAGACATTGGGTTTGGTCGCATTTCATTGCAAGAAAACCTGGAATGGTGTCATATATTCCCCGTAGCAAATATCCCCAAAGAAGAGAAAATAATGATGTGTAAAAGAACAAACTCTCGTTGCGAGGTTTGCTTTGCTGTGCAAATCCGATTAACTCACGCGGTTTGGCCTATGGTGATAAAGAACGTGATACGTGAAAAGAGAAAAGATATTAAACGTTTATCCGTGTCCATAAAACTATAC
>JAQQZZ010080614.1:7008-19432 GCA_030265115.1 Mopalia vespertina
CCGGGCCACACCAGGTTTTGTTTCCCCCCCCCCCCCCCCCGCTGATCCATATTTCCCCTGAGCTAAACTAAAATCCCCATCAGCCCTGATTTCATATCAGTGGGCATTTACCTGGTAACAAAAGAGCTAGACAAAGATCATTCCTGATACATATTCTATCTATAGTTTAAACCAAATACAGTGCTTGGGCCAACGGATCCTTACCTCAACCAACAGATTTCTACAGGCTACAGCATTACAGCTCATTAGAACACAGTTCAGATCAGCCGATGCTCACCAAACAGCCAGACAGACAAGTAATTTGCCTGTTGTCAGCAGGTGTCAATATTGTATAGTCAATGATGGTATTTCTTGTCCCATCTACCAATGTAGCAATTGATTTTCCAGTGGACAGCCTCCCCATGTCTACAGCTCAACTGTGACATGTTTATTAAAGAATTTGAGCTAAACAGTGATGTTGACAGATGGCATTGCAACCATTAGGTATCATGATCTGTGGTTAGGGATCATACAGATTCTCTATGTTAGAAACACACATCATGGTTGTTTTTTTTAGTAAGTACAGATACAATATGAAAATCGTTTTTCAAATTAATGTACAAAGGTTTAGGTTTTTTATGTCTTTTCATGTTCACAGTGCTTTATCGATCAATACTGTACAGAACGTACTTTTTAACATAATTTTATCATATCAGTCTCTATTAAAAATTGAATTAAATTACGAATTTTTTCAATTACATGGAAATCATTGTTTCTTACTAGTTACCACCGATGGCTTATTACCAATGGTTAAGAATAGCAGGCATTTTATTTTAGGATGGTTTCATCTTATGTGTTTGCTCGATTTTCCATCAATAATCTTTTATCTTTACTTCCACAGCTGGTTTTCAGTTCTATAGCAAACAATAATCATCAGCACTAACAAATACCAGTGATATTCTGCATAGCATTGTTCAGTAAATAGGGTTGTGAGGCAATGCTAGCTGAACGCAATCACGATATTGCATGCCTGCGCAGATCAAGACAGCAATTGGCGCTGCAACTGGCTTTAGAATTCTGAATTACGCTGCAGAAAGAGATTGGACCACATGTAGCTTATGTGTGGAATGAATGAGTCAGGGGTAACTCTATATTACTGGTCTTGCTACTGCCATCAGCATGTAGTCTACTGTATTGATCCGTGGATGCCATGACATGGTACAGCTCCAGGCATGGACTCTGCAATTCCCTTCTGGTTGCCTTAATGCTCAGCACAGACTTTATACAGGACAGTGGAAATTCAGAACAGTTATCAGTATAGAGATTTCAGTTACCTACTACACTTAACACACAGTATAGGCAAGTCCCTTTGACTGATTGATTGGTGTTTTACCCTGTGCTTAAGTGTTTGTTCGTTTGATTGGGGTTTAACATCGTACTCAAGGGTATTTCACCTATATGACAATGGATTGTCCACTTCACACTGCTCCTTGCCTAATTATGGTGAAAAATCAAGATAAAACCTTGTAAAAAACACTCCTGCGAATGCCAGAGCCACATCCTGGGACTCACTCATATACCTGATGGTCGACAGACAGACTCGATCCCGTGAACGGTACATCAAAGTAGGATTAGTAATTTGAGCACAAGCTAACCACTATTCCACAGCCGCGGGCCCACAAGTCCCTTTGAAGATATTAGGATATATCTGAACACCAGTCTACACATTCTTCTACAAATTGGGGCACAGGTTCATTTAAAAAAAACTCTTGTCAGGATCTGCCAGTCTTTGGCATGGTATAGACTGGCAAAAACCCTGCCCTTTACATGTTTGCCATACAGGAATTTTCCAACTGGCTGTGGTGTGAAACACTTTTTTCTTTTAGCAAAGCCAGGTTTACATTTTTTTCTGTATATAGAACATTACAGTAATGATCCCTTAAATATACCTCAATTAGCCATAGACTGTTTATGTATTCGGCGCCTCATCAACATCCAGAGGAATATGTAAGACCAGGTTAAATGAATTATGCAAGAGAAAGCTGGAAGTAGCCACATGTGAGATCAAAAGGAATAGCATTAGCTAGATTATGGCAATGCTGGACATACAGATTATTAGACATTAAAGTATTGACTGAATAAGCCTATGTATTACCTACGGTTCTTCAAAATTAACCACATCCACATTTCTATTTCAAGATCTTTCAAGACATTTGGAAATGAACCTTGAATAATTTAACATATATCCACACTTTGAAAGAAAAGAAACTTGAGCATCAAATAAACCAAAATAGTTAGAGTTGAAATAGTTGAAGCCTGTACAGTGTAAAAACTAACCCTGCAATGCCAGAGCCACCTTGTGTTGCTCCCTCAGGGGTATAGGAGGATTAGTAGCTCATCGTGCTAACCAATCAACCATAGTGGTAGGCCTGTTTCCATAGAATCAATGTTTTACAGGTGTACTCTGTTCCCAAAATAGAATCTGACATCATACCTGTATTATGTCAGCACATATATATTATACCTCAACCGATTTAGATTAATTGCATGGTGTTTAATGCCACGCTCAAGGGTCTTTCTTTTTATGACAGCAGTATACCCTGCTACAGTTACAGATGCAGTAGTGTTGACCAAATAACCCACACATGTTTGTTGTACATTCCTCTTGAATGTATGCTGTTTTTCAACCTGAGGGTAATTGGGTATAATGGGTGAGAGTACCCTCTGAGTGGACTTGTTTATTTAGTCTAGGTAGGCTAAAGGTCTTCAGGGAGTGTGGACCATACTTGTCTATGTGCTAAGCAAATACTTGATGTGGGGAATTAATGTGTTCTTAATGGTGGGTCAGAGGGATAGAGGTAATATGAAGCCTTACTTTCCAGATATATATTAACAGACTCTTAACTTACAAAGGTAAAGGGATGGCTGCTTGCTATTTGAGAACACCCTCTATAATACAGGTATTCCACATCAGTATACCATATGACCACAATTTAATTCAAAGACTTGTCAATTGATTGAACTTTCTGTTTCACTTTGCACTATTCCATGGGCTGAATAGGGAAATAGAATATTTGGACTGGTATAAACAATTTAAAAATTTCTTTGCAGGTTCTCAGATTAATGAAAAAGCTTTACATATGACCAACAACAGTAGTGAACATATAGCTACCACACAGACTCAAGATTGCGAAGTAATTTGGATACACTATTTAAACTATTGAAATTTAACAAATGTATGACAGGTAATTTAAATACATTTGTAACACTAAGGTCTAAGTTTTCTTTCTTTGCAATACAAATATATATTTTGTTCTAACAGCCTGTTCAGAAGCATGTTTCTGAGGTATTTCTAGAACATGAGATGATTCACCAGCATTAATCAGGATAAATCCATGTCCAAGTCTGAATAATACTAGGAAATTATCTATCTGAAGAATTACTTTACACATGGTACATGTATGACGTCATTCACATTTTTATTCACAATGAAGATGATGGAATACAATGTTGAGAGTTGTTTTACGTTCCTCAATGAAAATCATGTTTGTTATCCTTTGAACAACCTCCCAGGGTTTAATAAAAGCTGATATCTTTCCACATGTTACTGGCATGTGACCCACAGAGCATACATTGACGTAACTACAGAAACAGTACAAAATCTCACTTTTTTCCTTATTTATATAAGCTTACATCACATCTGTACTCCTATAAAACAGTAACTAGTATAAACATCATTAGAAGATCTGGAATCCTCTTGCATAAGCTGTACACTGATTAAGTTTAATTCTTGATTCCACTTGTTTCTATCCACAGATTTGTGTCATTGTTTATTTGCTTGGTTTAATGGTGTACTTATTGTTATTTCATTTATACAACTGGGTGCCAGCTCAATGGGTGAATTGTTTGAATACACTGCTGTCAAGAACTTGTTATAACCAAATTACAATGAACTAACAAGACTGTAACAGAGTATCAAAATAACATCATGGTTGACACACAGTGACAAGACACTTGAGGGCAATCAAGAGACACAAAACTAAAAACATCAACTTCGTTTTAGCTTAGCTCTGATAGTACCAGAGGCCTGCTTGATAGACCTAGCACTTGCTGTCATTCAGTAGCACACTCCACAGAATAAAATTACAGCTGGGCCAAGCGCACATCAGCCCTTGGCCAACTGAACAGGCCTATCTATGTGCAACATAGAGCCTCCTAGTAGGACTTACACCTAGGCAAACAGATTTATCATTCTCAGACATTATGACAATTCAGACTTACCAAAGAAAACTAATATAAGCCTACACATAAAACTTTACGTTTGATAAACTTAATTTCCCCTAGTTCCAATCCATTTTTTTCCATCCGCTTAATATGGAAGCAGAATTGTAAACCGATGTCATATGCAAACATCAATAGTGATGTTTAGCTATTTAAGTATCAGATATTCTTGTGTGAGTTAATTTAAGAGTCTGGTTGGATAGAGTGTAGCAATGAACACCCACCAGAGCTATTCCATGGTCTAACTGGATCGATAACACAGACCTCTGTCTAGACAAAATCAGACAATGTACAGCATAAAGAAAACACAATGCAAAGGTTTTGGTTGTAAAATTCAGCTTCCACTATAACAGGGAGAAAACTTTTGTAGAAATATTGGAGTTTTTTTTCTATCTTCTTTATACAAATTCTGGTTGACTGATCGACTTGAAGAAAGTTTGCACAAAAATCAGTGATGGAGTGTTTGTTTTGGGTTCGATGCAGTACTTAAAGTAATTTCACTCATACAGTGGAGTGCCAGCATATTGGGTATAAAGGTAAAGAACCTGGACACAAAGTGTTAGCCAGAAATCAAGAATAGGGTGTCTCAATCACCATTTTAACATAAATGAGGGCGTCTCATTTGAACTTTTCCTTTCCTATGTTAAATTTGTTGAAACAGGGTGTCTCAAAAGGCTACTTGGGTGTCTCAAGACACGGAGACACCTTTGTCTAAACACTATGCCTGGATGGACACCACTTGCAACAAACAAAGACTGCACACCAGGGGCTTAGTCAGGATTCAAAAGTATGGTGTCCAAAATGGCCATTTTGCTTAATTTTTAAGTAACTGCATGTTAAAGTTTCTCAAAACAAATGAGGCAATTGGTCACTTCATGGTGTTCATTTGGATGGGTGAACACCCCTCTGCCTAAGCCCTTGCTGCACATACATATCAGTTTTGTGTTGCCCCTTAGCTCTAAGAGTACAAGGGCAACAGGCAGCTCCCTGTCAACAAACCGCTTCAAAGTCAGACTCGTTGAACAACAGGACATGGTCACGCGTAATAAACCATGACTAATAAATTTATATATAAAAGTTTTAAACTGGGCACTATTTACTTTCTCATCCAGTTGTTATGTCAATGACTTGGAGGTCCTATATGTATGAATATGACTCATACACTATAAGCTATGTGTCAATTCAAACAAAGGAATGGCATATTCACTTGAAATGTTAAGCAACCTGACAAACATAATAAAGATAAACAGAAAGACCAGAGAGAAAGTATTGTTTTGGCTCTAAAATAACAGTATATTTGCTGGTTAGAGTGTGTTTTGTGTTGAGTGCAAGATGAATATGAAAGGGGCACAAGTGATGAAATGGTGAAAACTAAACAATGCCAGTATCAGATTGCTCTGCAGAGCACCCCAGGTTATCCCAGTAATTGACAGCCCCTTCATCCACATACTCAACAGACATGACCCTTTAAAAGGTCAGCAATGGGCAAGAGCGATGGCAAGCTTCATTTGCCTCTCCTCGTTTATACTACTCCCCCCCCCCCCCCCAATTTTCCCACAAGGGCACAGCTGTCAGTAAAACATGTAACTCTGATACAACACACCCGTTCCTCTAACAAGGCCATTTTTTATTACCAGTGTAGAAAGGCTTGTTTGTGGCATGTGCTGGGACTGGGTGTAGGCGTCACATGGAATACCAAGCCCTACACTTTGTGTATAGAATCAACTGTCACCTTGTCAAGAGTCCTTACATAGCACAGACAGGACACAAGGCATTGTACTTCCTCATGTATTGTAACTAATAAACTAGAGTACAGAAAATACTTCAGACATGAAAAGATGGCTAATTAAAAACCTGTTTACTTTAAATTAACAGAATATTGACGGCTGTCTGTATTGGTTTTCATGAAGATAGGCACATGTGACAATATAATCGTCAACCTTTAACAACTAACATTATTAATACAAAAGAAATGGAACACTAGGCATAGAACTTATAAATATGAACAGTAAAGTTCATGTAGAGTAACTCTGAAGAAAGATAATGATTTCATTGTGATTTCAATGTTTTGGTTTATTGACCAAACCATCCATTGCAAACTCACCAGTGGTAGTCATAATATTATGAACAGTTTGACCAATTTCCAAAATCTGAGTGTGAATATGTTAAATTCTTAGACTAGAAAGTGGTGTTTATTCAGTATTTGTATGATAACATCAATCTTTTCTCTGGTGCAGAGTGCCGACACACCAAGAGCTTTAACCAGTCATAGAAAATGGTACCAAGGAATGGAGTTACTGCCCAATACATCATGCTTTGAGAGAAACAAAAACAAACTGTAGTGCCAAAAATTGGAATAACTCAACAACTAGGTGAAACTGGAGAACAGACTGGGATGTTCACAAAATGATGAGATAAATGGTGCCTTAGAACTGTCCTTATCATCTATTTATCATGTGTGTGTGTTTGTGTGTGTTTGTGTGTGTGGGAGGAGAGGGGGGTGGGGGGTTACGATGTTGTTCCATCCATTGGTTAACTATTCTTGTCCTTAGATTTATTTCATTATTTGGTTTGTTTGATTGGGCTTCCACAATATACTTCAGGTTATTTCACTCCATGAATATGACATTGTACTAGCCCAATGGGGGCCGGATCCCCCCCCCCCCCCCCCCACTGACACCAAACAAAGACACATACAGGACTATCACAGGATGCAATACAAGGACATAGACCTTATGTTACTCCTAAGCTCAAACTGTACCAGTGCAACAGGAAGGGCCTCATCAACTGCCCGCTTAAACATTTGGGACAATGAATCTTGATATTTTAGAAAGACGTACATGAGCATTCTTATATCGCCAAGATAAAACTTTCTTATGCATTAAATTTAAATGTTCTCTTCATAGCATTTGTTGTTACAATGGTGTTGAGTTGTTTACAAATTAGGGACAAACATCACATATTATTAAAATATGCAAACATCTGTCAGTAATTATTTGTTATCAGACCAAGTGGTTTGATTTTTGCCGTAGCTTGCTAATAAATGGATGATCTGGAGACTACATGTACATGTAGGTGGTTATGTGCACCAATTAAAACACAAAAATAGGTCACTTGGGAAACTTTCCTTACTTTACCAGTTGGACCATGCTTCAAACAGGCCCAAGCACTAACTCTACGGTTATGTCAACAATATTCAAAACTGAAATACGAGCTCTAGGCTAGCATGTATATAAAAAATCTTTTATACTGGCACCAATGTATCAGTTATATCTAGGGGAGAACAGGGCTCCCTTATGTTGAATTTCAACACAGTACAACCTAGAGACCTGCATCCAGGATGACACCAGCCTTACTCTCATCAAACCTATAGGTCAGAGGTTGACTGGTGATGGTTTTAAGCCCTGATAAAATCTTACTTTTCCCTCCCAGAAGTAGTAATACTAATATACAAACTACCTCAGCATACCTGAAATCCCCTTAAGGCCTCAATGTTCTATTGCAAATCGAGCATTATAATTGTCAATCTCCTAGGACTGTCTTAAAGTACTTCACTATAAATCAAGAAATCATTTATTAATTGCAGTCGAAAAAGATTTTCTGTCGATCCTTCTCGGTTATTACAAAAATGACAATTTGTTTTTCAAAATACAATTTATTAGGGGATCTCTGTCTGTGCCTAGAAGTAACTTCAAGTAAGGTTATGCTTCAGACCCCGTACTTCATTATGGTGACATCAGAAGCATATGGGATACTTCATCCAATCGCCAACAAGACAACCAAATGTAAACATGTCTGATAAAGCCATCCCAAGATAAAAGAAACAGTTTCTACACACATTCTACTGCCATAAATTCAGACTTAACTCAAAGGTAGAAGGCCGGGTGGCTGAGTGGTCTAGGTGGCCGGCATTTACTGCTGGCGATTTGGTGCCTAACTCTGAGGGTTGTGGGTTCGATTCCCGGACGGGTCTCAACCTGCAAAATTTTTTGAACTGGAATCTGTTCAAGTTAAGAAAGTGTTATCCCAAAATAATGAAAATACTGTAAACTCAAAGGTATTTGAATGGACAATGCTCTGCTCGTATCAGGTACTTTAAATTATTACTGGTTGCCCACTCATGGGAAATTTTTAATTTATAAAATAAAAGAATGCCCAGTTCATTCTTGAGTGCCACTAAATATAATTTAGACTACATGTACATGTTTGGGTGAAATATATATGCCAAACTTTAACACTTATAACAGTCTTAATCTAATTAACTTCTCACTTAACTTAAGCATGATAAGGTTAAACTTTAGCAAAACTGATGTTTATCTTCTTTACAATATAAATATGGGGCGAAATACACTATATGCATGCAGTACACGGTTACACCAGGAAGCAATTTGGTTGTTGTTCTAAATTGTTCTTAATTAAACTGGTTTTGGTAGGCTGTTAACATACAGTGGGATGAAACACGATCTTCTGATTAGTTACTTTAGCAGGAGAATTCTCCATTTGATAGTATTTTGTATGTACCTCAATATTTCAAATTATATATTTTTTGTTTGATTTGGGTCACTGTACTTAAGCATGGAGATTTCATGGAAAGGAACATTCCGTTACCCTGGTGGTTCTTGCATTTAAAATTAATGGAACCAAAAAACTAATTTCCCAATGAAAGGATAAGTAGAATTAAAATAAACCTGATCCTTTTCCAAGTTTTGTTTAAGGTTTCAGTTAAGAAACAATATCAAAGTTAGAAATTATCATAGCTGCCTCCCAACCGTCTGCAATATATTTATGCAGAACAATTAGCTTTCATGGTACAAGTATTAACATGAACTGTCTATCTGGATGAGTTTTCAGACAAGAGCTGTGAATCCAAAACAGCCTAGTTAATATTCCAGCCCTTGGATTGTAGTCTTGAAACAATAGGTCTATTGGGACCATGATGGTGATTAAAAAGGTCTTCAACCAAATAGCAGCCATCACCAGACTGGCAAATTTCCATCAGTCCCTCTGATAGCCTCGCACGGCTGCTGGACTGATCTGGTGGGTATTTCTAGTAAGTAGCAATACCGAGCAATGAGTATTATTTTTGAAAAGCCTGATCACCAACAAATGAATGTACAGACTGTTCAAACTTAGTCATGTCCTGAGAGTCTAGTCATTGTAATTTGTGAGTCAGCACTTCAGGAGAAATAGACGGAGCCGTATACAAATATATCAGGAAACTGAACGATTGATCACTTTGATGCCAAGCATCCTGTTTTAAGAAATTGTAACATGCAGGAGATAGGGAAACTGTAAAAGTTGGATACTCAGTTACTTAAAAAGGGAAGCAAAATTACCTTTTTGGACATCATAGTTTTGATTTCTGGCTAAGCCCCTGAATGAATTAAATACATAAAATGACCACAACTTTAAAGCGATACACATTTCAAGGGGGTGGTGAAAGACCTAAGTTTCTCTATCTAAATTTTTTTTTCTGATTTTCTTCACTAATCTAATACCAAGCATGGCAGCAGAGAATATGACAGCTTATGGTTATTTTGCTGTGTCAGCCTGTGGGACTTGTGCGAAAAGGAGTGCCAAGCTGTACCGTCCTTCAAAGCTCTAGCCAATAAGAAAGCATAAAGAAGTCACCTGGCTACTTCCAAGTGATGTCAAAGAGGGAAAGGCTGACAGGCAATATCACAATATACAAGATGAGGAATATAAAGCAAAGTTTATGCGCGATTTATTTTGTCAGATTTAATCATAAATTGCGTTTTTGCCTTCAATCAGTTAATAATTGTATATCCTAGAAGGAACTTCTCAGAGAAGAGAGACTCTGTAACTATGGCATTGGCTGCATAAGAAGGCTGTAGCAACCAGATATGACTGAATAGTACTGATGGAATGGAGAAATGGCTGCGCTTTAAACTCAATTAGTTGGTTGCATACACTGAGTATTACTTGTTTTTAAGGTTGAAACAAATCATATGTACTGTTGGTTTGCTGCAAAGAAAATGTAAATACAAAATAATCTCATCTGTTAACTGTTAAATGTTTAGCTGCCTATAGCTTGCAAAAAACTACATGGAGCTCAAAACGTGATTTAAGCTTGTCAAAAGAAAGCTGCACACAAAATTTTACTTTAATCTGCAGAAGCTTTAGCAGAAAAAGTGTGGTAGACTGATGGTGTTACAGACGGACAGACGATGGGTTACCTTCAGTCTCCTCACGTTTCACTGTTAGGGCTGAAGGGCACTAATAAGTATGCAGCCATGCTTCCATGGGGAAAAATTATTCCAAGTTTAAACAGGCATTATTTTTAAGACGAGCAAGGGATATCTGCAAGACTTACATTCTAATGGACACAAGTGATATTGTAAACTCCACTGTTATTACAGGTTGACTAGATAGAAGACGTACATGACAATTTCTAATTGCTGACAGTTAATTAGCAAATGAACATCCCATTATTGCTAATTACATGTTAATTAATGTATTATCCCATGACTTTGTGTAAATTGATGGACAAAGGAAACCACTTTTTGTTGACTTAATGACATTAATACTACTCGTACATTATTAATCCGTCAGTCAATGAATTTATTCAGCCAGTGACTAATTTATATATATATATCCTTGTAGGCTCACTGTGTGTTTATATGGTGCGAAACCATTGTTCTTGTTTGATATGGTGTATCAAAACAGCAATTACTGTCAGACAAAAAGGAAAAGCAAAGTAAAGTTTAAAATGAATGTATTCATTTTCAAGTTAAAAAGGAAAAATTCCTACATGTACACGTTTGACATCAAATAAAATGGTGTTTTAAGTGGATTTTCAGATGTCAGACCAACAAACTACACATCGAATATTCTGTTAAAGCTTAAAAAGCGTTGATAGAAGTAAATTTCTTTTTGAACCCAAGAATGCAAAATTTAATTCTTTTCCTCCTATATTTAATATTTAATTAATCAAAATTTAATCCTTCTATTGAAATTGAATATTTTCACCTTGCGGAAACTTAAAGGCACAAAAAATATTATGCACCCAAATGAATGTTAATAAATTCCTACTTTCATAAAATCTGTGACAAAAAGGGTTCAGAACTCTGCCAGAGCCTATGAATTTTAAAGAAACTAGCCTTGGTTAGTAATACTTGGTATGATATGCACATGAATATCATAAACTGTATTGACCAAGTCGCGAAAAGCTAATCAATTTTAAATTTGGCAAATAAAAGTTGGTATAAGTTGAATATTTTATATGGGGCTCTACCATCATTAAATTGGTGTAATGAATTATAATAACTTCACTATCCAGGAAACCAACTCAAGGGTAACAATTCATATTGATAACTCCCCTTTCTGTTTCACATACTGATGGGCAGTAACGTGAAGAGATTGACAGCCCTCTTCTAAAGTGGTTTATCTCTAAGGGGGGTTAATGACTATATCAGTTATTACATCTGTATAGAGTCAGTGTCAACACGCAAATTAATACCACATAACTCAGCCAGATAGAGTGATTAGATGATGGGGAAAAGGAATTCAGGAGAGCACATATACACATACTTGGATAGATTATGTTAAACACTTGTAACATCTTGTAATGTTTCCTGGTTAACATGTTAAAATAATGATGGGATTTTAAATGGCTGGCACTTATATCAAGAAGTGTCAAATCTGCAATTCAACATTAGAATTGTGGATGTAGAGCATGCTTATTAAGGATATTTTACTGAATATAGGACACTGATCTTAATATGAAAAGTAACACTCGGCAAATGTGTAGGTTTCAGTAATATTTGTAATTAAATGCATGTACCTTTATCCTGATTGACAGTCTGGACATTTAACAAAATACAAAACAGTAACAAGATTAGTTTCCCAAAGAAGCATTTCCTTCCTTTAAGTTTTATGTCATTATTAAAACACAACAAGGTGAACTGTTCAATTTAAATACATGGACTCATTAAATTTAAAGCAATTGCAAGTTTCAGGGGCAAATACAGCTTTTTAATTTGGGCACCGTTTCTACTAACAAATCGACCGCAACGCGGGAGGCGAGCCCGGGACGGGCGAGCGGGGGGATGGTCTGGAAGGGGCTGTTTAGGAAAATTTTTAAATCAGCTGTTGTAGGAGGGGCTATTTTAGACAATCTGACACAAATTTAAGTAAATCCAAA
>JAQQZZ010080625.1:0-19430 GCA_030265115.1 Mopalia vespertina
ACAACACAAACCCAGATAAAAATTCATGACAGTCGGGTAATTATATATCACACCAGAATATTGTTATATGTCTAAAGCACCTGACATGAGTGTTTTGTTTAGCTATATGCAACATACAGGTCTAAATATTAGGAGATATATTTTCAATTTTTTCCAGACACCCTATCCAATGATCACTTTAAACATCACTAATTAAACAGTCATTACTATAACGACAGATATGTTCGAGAAATCTGAACGTATGCTGAATAAAGAAGACGCTTGTGATAGACAAGACAATAAAAGACTCATAAATACAATCAAATTAGTGTTAAATACTGAACACATGGATTAAGGTAAAAAAAAAATTATCTATCTATCAATCTATTTCTTATTTATTTTTTAATTAAAGTCGCTCTCTTTGTTAAAAGTAATTGGTAAGAGCACGTTAGGAGTATATTAAAAATGCACGATTCAAATCCTTACACAGCTTTAAAATAGACTACGTACTCGGCCGAATTAAGGCTATACAGACGTTATAGGTTTAGCCAGACGTGACTATAGTCTATGTACATGCACCCTGCCTTTCGGTTACATGCTGCATGGTCTACACCGTTACATTTTGAGAATAGTCAACCATGCTTTTCGTTGTTCCACATACACTACATCACCAATCTTTACATACATGTGTAGCCCTATATAACAAATCACAACCGTTCAAATGGTACTAAGGACACGTCACATGAATATAAGGTTATGACAAATATTAAAGTTGATGGTAATTTGATCAATCAAACTATGGTAGAACAGAAGAACTATATACTACTACCGACTAACAATACTTATATAAACTAAGCATGATGCTGAAATTGTCTCACCTTGCCATGTGGTTGGTTTGGACCTCCATATTGCTGGCAAAAGAACAGAATTCACTAGTCAAATAAATATATATGCCGGTATGTACAGCCTGTAGTAGAAGGAATACGGACAGGCGTGCTGTTTGGAGGCAATGGAAAAGGCTAGGTCCAAATCGGCCGTATCCACAGTAACTCAATAACCAGCTATCGATCGACAGTCAGACGAACCAAGCGTAATCCTGTCCTTCAGTGTATGTATGATGGCACATCCTAACAGCTTAATTGCAGCACATAAATATTCCCTTTGAAAGAGCGTGTAGTGATGTAATTATGAAACAAGCATGCCGCATAACGGTGCCCTGACTCTTGTACTGGTATATATAAACGGCTTCACTCCATGCAGAAGCGGTCTTTAGACCTATATGATGCTTTTAGCACATGTCACTGCATTGCTCAGCAAGAACAAGCGTTCAGCGGATCCCATAGAAATTCCCAGGTCTACACACAGGCAGTATGTAATATGTAAATTTTAACTTGTATGTCTTGTATAGTGACAGTTATGGATGCGTGTAGAGTCGAACAGCTGTTTCAGTCACTATGTTGTATAGGGGGCATGGTTCAAACGATAGGCTATTGACGGACTGTACGCGACATGTGCCGCTGAACCACCAACGTCCTAACGGGTGCGAGCAGGAAAAAGAATTGAAACTTAGCTACAAGCAAACCTTCAAGACAATAAAATAAAACACCAGTTGTTAGATGTCAACCAGGAAACTCTGCAGGCCTATAAGGTCACTGGGAATACACATGTGGCTGTACACTACACAAAAAGTCCTAGAACAGGAAATAGTAATCGCTTTTTTTAATATCCCCAAATCGTTGACTGTTCAACGTACAACATATTACTGATCACTTCAAATGTTAAACATATGTGACACAGAATTATTCACAAATATATAGTTAACTCCAAACAAGATATACACAAATATGCTCCAGCTTTTCCACCGCGTCACAGTTAGCACATTTCCTTATTCTCACGGCCACGACAAACACAGGTATGCATGCATGCATGCATTAAGACTAGGTTTTAATTTATCACTGTGCTTTATTACTTTTGGTTAAAAAAATACACATTAAAGCTCACAAAAGAAATTCCTTTTGCTTGGTACATTATGTATGACACAAATATCATGCAAATTTCCAGAATCCGGTTGAATAACGTATTATAAACAAAACACGGCTGTATTTTCGTTATTTTGGGATAACACTTTCTTAGTTTGAACCGATACCAGTTCAGAAAATTTTGCAGATTGAAACCCGTCCGGGAATCGAACCCACGACCCCGGCTGTTACATTTGGCCCGGATAAAGGCAGATGTCATAGATAAAACACAAGCATGGCTATTGGTCAACGGACTGGCTAGACCGATCGATCTAGTGATTTACTAATTTAACAATGTTCACTTGGAAGTATATCATGGTTTATTAGTGCTGAGGATTGTCAGATGAACAGGTTACAATGAAATGTGCATGTGTGCATTATTTATAGCGTAATTTGCTGGAACGATTATTTCATACAAAATACACTGACGGAAATACATATATTAATCCACATTAAATACATTACTCCGTTTCTCATTAGATACACAAATTTATGTGCATAAAGTGCGAGCTATCAAATTCTTAGTCAATATTATGCCAGTTGTATTGTCGACATTATTTGTTCAAATGTCTGTATTCACCCAGCCAACAAGACGGGAGATTTGCACTCATGATTTGTTCTGTAGACTTTATAAAAGCATGTCTTGTTGTTTAATACTAGTATTTCGCCAATCTTAGTTTTTTTATTCTCTCATGGTTCTTCGTACAGTGACAGCAAATGAATTCTTGTCATACTTTACAACCCTGGTAATTAATGTTTTCAGATGAGAGAGCAATGCATACAATTAGTGAAGAAAAGGTTCACATAATGTCATTATTACTCTATAAACGGAGTGTAATCGACTGTACGTATGGTAAGCCAATGCTCCTCACAAATGAAAGTGTAATGGCGGATTCCAAGCACGGCCAAACAGTCACAAAGCTTAACATCAACATTATTATCATATAAACATAATTTGTGTTATAAGAATGAACTGACAGTAAGAGGATATGTATGTATGGTGTGCTGGAAGTCTATTGTGTTAATATAAAGACCTATACAATCTGTAAGATTGACTTCATCTGAATTTCTATCGATTAGCACATACATATTTCTTTTTTTTGAAATCACACTGGCAAAGGTATGTCGATTAATACAAATATACGTCACTACGGAACCAAGTAATAACAGCTGATTTGTTCTATTATCAATAAGCACATGTGCTCTTTGTTATCACCTGTAGTCACAGTGTATTTTTAAATTCAGGTAACCGTGTAACTGTATACCACTGTTCATAAATAAAACATCTAGCCTCGTATATTATTCATTCTAAACACAGGCACACCATTTAAATTATGATGTTAAAAAACTCCTCAAAGGGCGGTATGATATTAGACTTGACAGGGCTGAAAGTTGATGAATGAGTTGAGGCCTTAATGTGTTATTTACAATCAACCTTGAAGAGTTTTATTATTGTCTATTTCACAAATCACAGATCACATCTAATGATAAACAGAACAAAAGAAAGTATTGTTTAACACACAATTATTTACTGGGCTCACTAGCACATATTTTAACCTGAAAACTATTACGCTTATGTGAAAGAATTGAAATCCTGATATAGCTGTTAAACTTATCGCCATATCGAAGTATTTCACACTTTTCCTTGCTTTAAAACGGTGGAAAACTATGACAAAATCTCGTGAAAACCACCCCTGCCATAGCCACATCGTGGGACTCACTCATATACCTGGTGGTCGACAGGCGGACTCGAACCGGTGGACAGTACATAGAAATGGGATTAGTAAGCAGACACGATATAACCACTGAGTCATTAAATTAAATGATCATTGGATGACTGATTGACGTTTTGCGCTACATTCAGTGGTATTTCGGCTTACTGTGGCGCGTGTTACTATGCAAACATTTTTCTTTTAAAGAAAGAGGCTTATTGTGCGTTTGATCTGGGGCAATTATAAGAGAGCCACTGGCGAATTAAAGAGTACAGAATTGAAAAGAGTCTTTCTACTTAAATGTGTTATAATTGTTTGATAGAATCACTTCGTGTGACTCTCTCATATACCTGGTGGTCGATAGGCGGACTCGAACCCGTAGATCGACGTAGGATAAGTAAGCAGCCACGGCCCTATAGTTAAATTAAATAATTAAGAGTAAAGCATGATAACACATTTGACGTTTATTTTTGAAAGTTGCTTTTCAATTCTGTCTCATAAGAAAAGTTGCCGTAATCGTTGGTATGAAGGGGTGTGTCAACAACTTCTTCGTTAGCAGCTAACACCAATGTTCAAGAACAAAATACCCACGAGAGCTAACCCCAAGGCTGACTTTTCTATACCTAGAATCACTTATTAATATATTGAGAAAAAAATTTCGATCAATACAATTAACTGTTTGTTATACATTTGATTTTAAAAGGCTTTTGACTACACTGGACTGTATCATGACATCTCCTCCCTGACTCTAGGTTAGTCGGTGACTGATTAAGTTTCAAAATAAACTCGGGTTAATGCTAACAATGCTGACCCTCTATAGCAACTGACAGATGAATGGACAACTTTAAATACTTTTAAGACACCTTTAACTCGGTTAAAAATGTAATAGTTGAAAATAGCTCAATCGTCCAAGCATGTAATTGCTACATAAAAGTCCACTTTCCGCACAGTCTGTTTCTTTGTGGACTTTCAGCCTAAATACCTTTGTATCAAGACAACTTTTTTGTTAAAGCTATTTCATTAGCCCTATTAAAAAATCCCATCGCTCGTAGAATTTTGAGTTGAGATGAAAGAAGACTAGGACAGTTTTTTTTATCCGCCTAGCGGACAGTACATTAGTATTGTGAGAGTACAGAGTCTCTTGTCCCGGGACTCCGGGAGAAGGGGGTCTTTCTTCCCAGTAGTTCTTTCCCTGGAGACTTTCCCCCTTGATCCACACAGAGAAGATTGTTCACGCCACCATAATCACCCTATACAAAAGCTCAGTCAGGACAAGGCCCTTTTGTTGCAAACACAATACAGTTTTAGATTAGGAATATGGGTTAACAGAACTATTATGAGTTGTGTAAATAGAAGCACCTGTGTGGGTAATGTGTACAGGTGAGCTAGGATTCAAATCAACACGAAACACTTCACTACAACCAGGGAGAATACACGACTTACAAACCAATATAGTACTTTCATTATTAAAACGACAAATATTAAGGTGAAATAGAGTCTTCTTGGTATATTAGAACAAGGCCACGTTTGTTATTATATGGTGAAACCCCGTTTTTTAAAATCAACAATACAAGACATCGCACTTTGCAGGAGTTTAAAAGGGTTTTGGCAAGAGTGTGAGGAGGGGGGAGGGGGGGTGCAGCTTTTCACGACATAGTTTAGTATTTTTTGGTAAGTTAAAAAGTGTCCTCAATCAGAGCATGTCTACCTTTACGACATAAAATACTTGTTCAATACTTGTATGTATGCAGTATAAAGTAAATTTAGCTTTTAATTTTTCTCGATTGAATATTTTAAATAAAATTGTATTGATATTACCTATCCATCATTTACAAGCCAAGCTATCATGATAATGCTATGTTATACAAACTAACGAACAACATTTCATATTCAAGAGCCAGCGATCGATGGTGTAGGCCTAAAGTTCAACAACACACCATGCAGTGAAGCCAATTTGACAGTTCATGTGAATACAACATGTTGAAATACATGTAATTTTTAATACAGAAGGATCATATTGATACAATAAATGAAGTCAACAAATTGTTCGTTTCAAAGCCACAACATTACCGCCAGGATTATAATTGGTAGGTAGACATTGTGTGTTTATAAGAAGGAACGCCCTAAAACTAAAGGTATAATCAGTGACATTCTCGTCGATCTAGCATGTCTGTGCTGTTAACAAAAATTGAGCATTATATAATCCTAGACCGCATTGACAGGCGATACACCCATGTGAATGACCGTTATATTGTACAACTGAGCGAGAACACACCCAGTCGGTATGTCACAGATTCTTTTGGGTCGTATATGTACCTCATTTTTAATAATCTCACCAGGTCAAGTATAAACTACAATCGAACTCATCCCGAATTAATAAATATGGAAGTTGAAAGTGAAGAAACTTCATTGTGAGTTTTTGATGGGTTTTTTTTGTTTTGTTTTTGATTGTTTGATATATTTTTTCCTGATTCTGTTATCATTGATGCCCACCACGCAAAGAAGTACATAAGAAAGTATTTGAGGACTGATTAAGTGAAATGTTGCTGAAGTTTTATCGGTTCAATGGGATTAATTATCCCTAAATAATGAACATACATTAATAACTGAACATGTTATGATCACTATTGGTAAATATTGCCTTATTACTCACCTGGCGGGTATAGAATATCTCTGTAGACATAATGAAGCTATGAACTGATACAAGTAATAACAGTTTTATTTCGCCAGGTAACACTGGAGACCGGTAGACTACACAGGTAGCACACAGGTGAACACTCTACCTTACTTCTCATCTATATCCGTCTATCACTGTCTGTTCACTCTTGTGACAACCGGCTACACATTATCTAGTACTATTTGCTTGAATATAAGGCTACACCCACATGTCACCAAAGTAGACTCTTCCCAGACAACTTAAAACTCACATGGGATCATCCCATTTAGCTATACGAAGGTTGGTTTCTGAAGGCATTCGACAGAGACAGTGATATTATTTTACAGTATTAAATTTCAGGACATCAAAAAGTACTAACAATAGTTTCAACGAACAATGGAAGTAAAAGGTTGTGATTAAACAGAACACATGGAGTTTGACACTTTAATGTGGCTATAGTTAGAATTCAGTCTCAATTTTCAAAATAATCAAGAGCTGTAAATAATCTGAAGCAGTTTATTGAGGTCACTGCTGTAGCGGTTCATCTCTCCTACAATCTATCCCTCAAACTGTCAGCCCTCTGGCTATACGAGTGTAATTGTAGTATATTTATTCTGTCAGCCATGGAGGACGAACATTAATTTTCCAACAGAGCATTTGTATATTGCACTTCACATTATGGTTATTTTGCTATTCACTCTTTGGAAGTACACCGCCGTCATATAAATGAATATCCTTGCACACGGCGTTAAACACCAATCAACCAATCATATAATCTCAAACCGTGTCTGTTTTCCTGTTTTCCTGAAGGATACAAGTTTGAGTTCTTACACATTAAAACGAATACAATGTTGATATCTTCAATCCCAATTTTGGTATTTATCTGAGAGTTTGTAAAAAAAATATACTGTCGTGACGTATAATTTACAACAACATACATGTTTATATTTAGTATCGGACTACATGAAGGGGTGTGGTACTAGAACTCTCAAAACTCATGTAGTATCGGACTACATGGAGGGGTGTGGTACTAGAACTCTCAAAACTCATTCATTCAGTTTCAGAATTATGAAATAGTTGTGTGGCTGACATCCTGTAACTGACACCAGGAGACATGCGCTCTATCACCTCAGTGTTCCACTATTATTGCACTCATTCAGATCGATAGATATGTATTTTTATGAGGAAACTGGCCTTAGCAGAATTTTTTTTTAAAAATGCAGGACTACAATAGTAGTGCTAAGGAGCGGTTACATTTCCGCATGTTCGTCCATGGCTGACCCACTGTCCTTTAACACAGGTAAACACAACCCACTGGTCACTCCACAAACGACTAGGACGGTTTATTCGTGCGCGGAGAAATGCAATGCCTGTCTCTATGTCATTGTCATCCTCCACGTTTACAAATAGCTACCCAACTTTCGTTTCACCTGGCCACAGTTAATGTCCCAGTCAAGTCCATCGAACCTATAACCCCCACCCCTCCCCTCCCCTCCCCAACACACACAAATCTCAAATAACTGGCCAACTTCTATTGTGAGTTGTTTTTTTTATAGGAATATCAATATCATAAGATCATAACTCTATTTTAATTAATCTACATCTCTGTACCAGTGTGGTTGCTTTTTTAGAAATAATAATGTAAACAAATATAAATTAAAAGGTTAGGATAAAACACCTTTTATATTGAGGATGACACACGCTATCATTAGGCTAAAACACCTTTTATATTGAGGTTACCACACGCTGACATTAGGCTAAAACACCTTTTATATTGAGGATGACATACATTAAAATTAGACTAAAACACCTTTTACATTGAGGATGACACATATTGACATTAGGCTAAAACACTTTTTATATTGAGGATGACACACATTGACATTAGGCTAATACACCTTTTATATTGAGGACAACACACATTGACATTAGGCTAAAACACCTTTTATATTGAGGACGACACACATTGACATTAGGCTAATACACCTTTTATATTGTGGACGACACACATTGACATTAGGCTAATACACCTTTTATATTGAGGATGACACACATTGACATAAGGCTAATACCCCTTTTATATTGTGGATGACACACATTGACCTTAGGCTAAAACACCTTATATATTGAGGATAACACACAGTGACATTTAGCTAAAACGCCTTTTATATTGAGAAGGATAGCACACCCTGACAATGGACTTAACACTTTAAGTACTGAGGATACTGACACACGCTGACATTCGGCTTAAACACTTCAAACACAGAGGATAACACACGCTGACATTCGGCTAAAACACTTAAAATACCTAGGATAACACACCCTGACAATGGACATCACTTTAAGTACTGAGGATACTGACACACGCTGACATTCGGCTTAAACACTTCAAACACTGAGGTGTGAGTGTATAACACACTCTAACAACTAGATAACACACTCTGGCAAATGGGTAACACACTTTGGCAACTGGATAAGACACTCTGGCAACTGGGTAGCACATTCTGGTAACTGGATAACACACTCTAGCAACTGGGTAACACACTCTAACAACTGGACAACACTATGCTAATTGTATAACACGCTCTAGCAACTGGGTAATACACACTAGCAACTGAATAGCACACTCTAGCCACTGGATAACACACTTTGATAACTGGATAACACACCCTAACAACACACTCTCACAACTGGATAACACACTCTAACAACTGGATAACACACTTTAACAACTGGATAACACACTTAAGCAACTGGATAACACACTCTCACAACTGGATAACACACTCTCACAACTGGATAACACACTTTGGCATAGTCTAAAAACTTGACAACACACTCTGATTACTGTATAACACACTTTCACAACTGGATAACACACTCTAACAACTGGATAACACTTTAGCACCTGGATAACACGCTTTAGCAATCGGATAACACACTTTAACAACTGGATAACACAATCAAACAACTGGATAACACACTTTAGCAACTGGACAACACACTCTACCAACTGGATAACACACTCTGCTTACTGTATAGCACTCTTACAACTGGACAACACAATCTGACAACTGGATAACACACTCTGCTTACTGTATAACACTCTTACAACTGGATAACACATTCTAACAACTGAATAACACACTCTGACACCTAGATAACACATGGTGATAAAGGGGGTAACACAATCTGACAACTGGATAAGACCAGTCACTGGAAACTAAACTGTAGACTTTCTGCTGTCCATTCAATGGACTATATACAATCAGTAATTCAGAGATGTGACGGTCACTGGAAACTAGATCATATATGTCCTTGCCTTCAATCATTGGACTCTACAAACAGGTTTCAAGTTTAAATTTCTTACCAGATCACAGACACTCGAAATATCCATAATTGTGCATGTCCTTTCCTTATACTAATTATATGACACTGTTGCCCGTATATGCATAATATATCCCCTACACGTGTTCATTCAGACTGATATGTCTATGGCAGGATATATTGGTTTCCTAGTATCATAATGATATAAATTAACTTATTTCAGTAGGCCGATTATACTAGCCGATGATATCTGACTATGGTAATAAACAACCCAAGCGCAATAATGACAACAGTGCACTCCAAACCAATTTACTTTCTTTGAAAAGACAGGTCTCAAGTCTTGACAGACAGTATAATATAACAGGAATGGAGTTTGACATGAACAATCCAACCGTAATAATAATGCATAATGAATTTAATAGTAATTGTATAGGGTAATAAAGATAATAATATATTTCTTTTTCTTCAGATACCTTTTATCTCTCAAATTATATTACAAGTGTAATAAACGGAACAGTGAAATCAGTCATCTGTAAAACCACCAACTAAATATAAATACAGGGAGCCCAATAACATATGATTAAATTTGAAAGTTCAAAGGGCGCAAGGATTGGCTTTATCGGAGATACAGAAGAGAAATTAGAAATATCGATAAGATCTTAATTCAGTTTAAAATGTTACAAGATACACAGATACAACAGACCCACAACTTATAGGCATATGATACAAGGGAACACACGTGTAAATTGGAACAAATTGTTTCAGTCAGAGAATTCCAGATATCACTGTCTGACCTAGGCCTACAGTAAAACCAGGAATGTTGAGTGTGTATAACATATAGTTTGTGTCATATTAAATTTCGAATGCAATAACTGACATTGTGTCATAATGAGTGTGAAATATAAGTTGAGGTCTCCGTATCGTCATCGGTAGAGTTGGAGTTCGTATCTTTGTCGAGTGAGACTTGATATTATTTAGTAAAGTATTAATTACTTCCTGGATTTTCTATCAGCATTCCAAAGAAAGCTTAAAATTCCAATAGAGATTTGTTTGTATTGAATTGGCCTATATGTCTACAAAAGGAATTTGTTAAGTTCATCATGCACGATTTAACAAACTTTCTTATTAGGAGCACAGGCAGCAAATGTACATAGGAATAGTTGAGTAATGGTATATAGGAGCAGAGGTGGTGCCTGGTGACCAATAGTGAGTCATTCACATGTCTCATCCGTTAACAGATAAATCGATACGGAATGTGTGAAGACGGTATACGGACTGGCATACTGGACCTGGGCTATAAAGGGCCTCTTATTGACCGTTACAATCAACATGAGATTCAGGCTGTAGTTTCCTTAAATGACAAATTCTTGGATCTCTCCAAAAATATCCTTTGGTGTGGACAGATATGCAGATAACAAGCTTTTGTATTACACCTGCACATATATCAATACACCAAATTAGATTAAACATACACTGTGTCTAAATATAGTTATATCAATCTTTTTCAATGTTATAAACATTTTTAGACAAGACCTGGATAGAAAAAAATATATGCGGGGCGTTGAAATGTCATGACACAAGATAAATATTTATAACGAACTAATCTACCCGCAGTTTAGTGGATATTCGTTCGAAAATAATATGTTGTAACTAATTGAACGAGTTCATATCTTTCCTATTTAATATGATTCATATCGAGGCTGTATTGCACACGTGTTGAAGAATAAACTTGTCGTCTTCTCGAATTGTCATTGGTTTGATTCTTATCTATATACGATAACAGCTCATTGAGCTTCCAAAGCCATATCAGTCTCTTTCACTTTGAAAATTAAAAAACAAAAAAATCAATTAAACACATCTACATAATACAAACGTAGTGTAATCCTGAGCACCACACATCTTGTTTTGCTCAAGCTTTCAACTCATCATCAGGATAATATACTCCTGCTGATCACCACATAAAGTGTCAAAAAGTTGAGTAGAATATTATCGCTTCTGTGTTCAGAGTAACAATACAAAAGTCGACAAGTGTATTATGCAATATATAGGCTTCTTTGGAAACACGTATAAACCAGTTTTTCTTCGTAGCCTATGTTTTCCACAGGGTTAACCCAGCTACACAACCAAATGGACCACTGCCAATATTAGAAATACAATTTACCCGACACATGCATGAAGATGAAAGAACTGAAAGGCCGAGCTATGTTTGTATGAAGTGCACCTTGCATTTATCTCGTGTTGCATTCTATGTAATATTGATTCCAATATAAATTTAGAAACAACAGCTGCTATATAGAAATATGGAGGAATATGAACTGTATCGCTTTAGGTCTCTTGACGTTGTCCTAAAGCTATGGGTATTATCCGCCAGGGATGATCCCATGTGCATTCAATTGGAAAATAAACCAAAATCGTAGGTTACCTGAAAATGTATTTCTGGCCTGGTGCTGCTTGTTAAATGGACCGGTGCCCAACTGTATTAAATTGTACTAGGATTATGTTAAGCACATAGCAATAGAATGTATATGGAACTCACCTTCTCAGCTGCACATGTCGAATGAATGGTATGTCCTTCCTAGATACCATGCCGATCTCTTCTAGACACGGTGTATATGGAAATATAGAGGTGAAGGAATGGTAGCGAGTGTTCGTCTGATATCACCTTGATACAGCATGGTAACCTCAGCAACTGCCACTGCCAAGCCGTTGCCTATATTAACAGCGGCACGGCTATCGTATATAGCTCGCCACATTGATCTAAACAAGACTGGTTGTATTACAAACCAAATCCATTGGTATATAGAATAGAGATCTCTCCCTGCATTGCATGTGCACCATCAGACATTGACTGAACGCTGTGCACTTATACCCTCTGATCCCCCTATTCATTAATCATAAGAGAATCGACAGGGAGAGAGGCCTGAGCCAATCAGGGAGCCTATACACGGAGCCCCGAGATGACCGGCCAACATTAATTATACACGATCTTTCTTTATACTTATTATCTAACAATCCCAGACAAATACAAACATGCAAAATCGTTATCTCTATATCAACTCTCGGTCTGATTTCAGAAATATAAATAGCCGTAGGCCTACAATATTGAATTCGTTCCTTTTAAGAACCATATACCAGTTATGTATGTATTCAATATACACGTCTTAAGCGCTGTTAACTAGTAGGTCTAAGAAGAACTATAGTCGAGGCGTTCACCTCCATCAACACATCATTTCATTGGCATCGTTCTGTTCTCCTAAGATATATGTTATCAAAACTCTCCTGATTACAATATGTAGGCCTAATGAACACGTCTTGACCAAAAACATATTTTGAATCAAATCCTGCAGATTTCCTCATCAACCATTATGTAGGCCTATAATTATGGTATATATGTACCCTACCAGTAGTTTCATTATTATAAACAAAAAATTGCTAAAATCAGATTAATTTAATGCATACAACTCAATGATATCGTTTCGCCGATAACTCAATCGCATGCAAGCCAACCTTTGTTGATATGAGATTGGTGTTCATGAGCTTGTATTAGAGTGCACATAATATGCTAAATGAGGGGAAAGAAAACTATCTTAGGGACAAAAATAGAAAGAACACATCCTGGTGTTATTAATATCACACTTGAAATAGTTCCAAGCGTCAAAACAATTTACAAATTTCCCCTACAAATGCATGCCGTATGGTTAAATGATGACCTCCATCTTTTGAATAAATACACTTAATTATCTCCCTTGGAAATTAATTATGATTTTTTTTTTTACAGTGACGTAATGTCCTCCACATAAACTCTGGGGTATATCAACCAGCTTTGAATAATTTTTACGACATAGTCTTCCAGAGAAAAATAATAATGTATTTGAAGCAAAGAATTATCTTTTTTTGGTGGATTCCTGCTATTTCTAGCTTTACGTTTAGTGTGTTTAACACTATATCTCATCATAGTATTGTTTAGTCCGAGGGGCTCAGGCGATAGTTTTTTTAGTTATTCTCTGACGGGTTAAATTTCACCGTCAGGCATTATCAAAAACAAAACGTCAGGGCCACTCGGACTAAGCAATTCTATGATGATATATAGTAACCGCGGCAGAGATGTTTGCTTTTGGTGAAACTTGGCGGCGCCCATCGATCTGATAAAACAAGTATTCAAAACCTGTTTACTCCTATCTGTCTTCATGTCTCATGAAAAATGGTGGACATCCATGTGTTTGGCTTACCAAGTTTAACATAAGCAATACAAGCACTGTTTGTCTCCCCTCTTTTGAATAGCCGTATAATTGTGCCAGGTTGTAAAGGCAGTTTCGGTTATAGTTCTTTTATAAGACCCTGCATCTGGCGTGGTGTTAGACGAAACACCCTGGGCAGGTTTACGTATTATCTTTTCGTTCTTTGTCTGAAGATACTTCCAAGTGTCGTGCAATTTCCACATTTCCTGAATGAATGATCTAACATTTATCAATACAATTAAAAGTTCCGTGGTGATCTGATTTGAAGGTAACAATCTATTTATCTCAATAACGAACTTCATAAACTGAACTTATCTCTAGAAACTTTTTGGGGTTTGGATGGACGACCTTTAGTCCAAAGACTCTCTAATCTGGAGTTGTCTATTTATAACATATTGCAGAGAAAATTGCATTGATATGATGTTATTGAGAGTTGAGTGAGAAAAAACCCTTTCTACCCAAGACTTTCCTCCCTTGGCACAAATCAATATAGCTTACGGCTTCACATATACTTACTATCATGGCTAGAAATTTTAATTTAGTTCATTATTGTATGGCTTATTAAAACCAACGTCTGTTCATAATTGAATAATGCTTGTTTGATTGGGGTTTCACGCCGTAGGCCTTCTCTATTATATTTCCCTCCTGTGACGGCGGGCCAGCCGATTGGGTGAAGGCAACCACCATCGACACCACTGGCACAAAGACAAGACAGACACAAACAGGACAATTTCAGGATGTATTGAAAAGACAGCACAACCAGATCGACTCTTGCTGTCTCTTAGCTCTGAGAGCACCAGTACCATAATTGATTGAACATTATTGCATAAAATACATAAAAGATGTATTTGTTTGTTTGTTTGATTGCGGTTTAACGCCTAACTTCAGGTTATTTCACTCACATGACGGCGTGCTAGCTCATTGGGCGAAGGAAACCACCCCCAACACCACTGGCGACAAACAAAGATATCACGAGACAAATACAGGACACTCATGCAGGACAACACAAGGACATCACGAACAGATCGGCTTCCTTTTTCTCTTTAACTCTGAAAGCACCAGGGCAACAGGAAGCTCCCTCCAACCACCAGCTACATAACAGATATAGAGTTAGTAGGCCTATATTTACACAGCTCCCATAAGTTATTGCTGTGTCATCAAAACACAAATAAATCATAGAATAAAACATGTGTATACCTAGAGCGCTGACCTTGTTAGTCACAGGCCCGAGTTCGAGTCCCGGTGGAGGGAAGTAAACTTGTATATACTTCGTCGCTCTTGTACAATGTAGTTTATTGACCTTCGCGTTACTTAATTAAGGTGTGTTAATGATATAACAGTTTTTATATGGTAATTTGCATAATTTGCCAATATGGCTGCAAATGACAATTTGTGAGATAAACTAATCTGACACTAGACACGTGAGTAATTTTAACCTTCTATATAGAAAAGATTTATTGACCGATAAGGTAACACTCATCTGAATAACAAATGAAGCATGATTAATCTATCAATGTATTTTTAAAAAACGCAGTCTTTAATTTATATGTACTCAAATAGTCATCTAGGGGGGGAGGGGGGGGGGGGGAGTAATAAATGACAAAATAGTTATATTTGGCGCTCTTCTTGAATTTATGTAATTAAATTATAAATGTTATTTGTAGAATCCCATATGGATCCATCTATCAGAAATATGTATTTTTCTATTGGTCACCTTTTCAATAATGTGGTCTGGGTCTAATAATTCCAATAAAGGTCGACACATTACAGACATTTCATGGCCAAGATCGATTTATGTAAACTGGGATTTTCAATACATGGACGTCTTACGATTTTCATTAATTTTATTTTCTAAACATGTCCAAGTTATTTGTCTTTCGGTGTACGCTTTACAAGCTGCTTATACTGTGTGCCTACAGGTTTGGAGCTTCAATTATAAAATCTTCTCAGCCTTTGTACACGTTTAAACCATAAAAGAAAAAAACTTTTATAAGAGAAAAATATATAAATAAGGCATTTTGGCAGTTGGACAATGTAGTTACCCATGTATCAAATTTATATTCTGGGGATCTTTGAGAAAATAATTGTGCACATGGTGATAAAAATGATGTTTCAATTTGTTCAATCAGCCATATATTCGAAGGCTATAAACTTACAAAATATTGATATTTGGCGACCATATTGAATTTATACAAATTAAATATTTATCCAAAATAACATTTGCAGTATCACAGATGTGTCCATCACAAAAATGTATTATACTACGGGAATCACACAAAGAGTCCAACAATTCCAATATACAACCAACTCTCGAAATTTGGCAGCCATGTTGGATGTATGCAAATTATAGAAATATGCATTTGTTTGTTCGTTTGTTTATTTTTAATTTTTCAAATTTTATTTTGGGATAGCACTGTCTTAGTTTATACAGATTCTTATTCAGAAAATTTGGGAGTCATTTTGGAGGTGCAGTGAATATATGTTACCGAGACTCTATAGGCCTACAGCTAACTCATGCTTCTACTCTTTCTGTAAAAACCCATTTAGCTTAAATTAATGGTCCCGTGGTAACCGGCACACTGGCGTCAAGTTGGTGCCTGTCCCGGAAGGTCGTGGGTTCAATTTCCAAACGAGTCTTAGTCTATTTCATTAATTTATTTGAAATGTTAAAGGCCAAAACAACGTTTTATTATGCATTCCGTTAATATCAGCTATAGAAAAAGCAGTTCCGCCCATGGATATACGCTCGATAACCTGTAGTGTATGTCCAAAAGCCAGCTCCTTTGACCCATCTATATACTATAACTTGCTTCATTTATATGAAAACACAGTAAATATAAATGTCAAAAGTAAAGCCCATTTCAGAACTCATACATCTAGCCCTGTATATCAGTAATATATTGATGTAACGACCATGCCTTTGGCTGTATAGTGGACCATTCTGCGTTAGGATGCTATAAGATGCATATTTCCAGCCTCATATATATTTAAAGATTCTTTTTTTGTGTGTGTTTGTTTGTTTTTAAATACTGGACAGAGTCATACTCCATTAAATAAGACGTATGTCCTGTTGTGGCCTTAAATAAGCCTTTAGGGTGTTAACAGACCCAGGTCGAGACGCCTGGGAAAAAATAATTACACTTGGCCATTTCTGAAATACCAAATATAAATGTTTAAATAAATAAATGCTTTGTGTTTCTGTTCACACTGTCATATATATACGTATTCAGATTCAAGACACCATATATATTTCTCAAACTGACGTTATCGCACTGCATGGCACAGGGATGTCGAGTTATTGAAACCGATGAATCATCTCATGTGCTATAGATAAACTCCCATCAGGGACAAGTTTTTAAATAGATCTTAATCCCGAGTTGTTATGGGTATCCTATAGTATAGAAACATATCTTGCTTGGAGGTAATGACCATTTACATGGTATATAAAGAATTAATAAATATGTAGCAACAAGATATTCGGTATGGTTTACGAATAAGTCAATCTGCAAACTGGCATTTCAGAGAAAAAGAAATTAACCCATGAATAGGCCTATATCCACTAAAGAGAATATGAGACTGAGAAGTTATCGGATCCACAGGGAAGTTCTATCGTAACCAGTATAGATCCTTAAAATTTTTGTTTCTCTTGTAAGCCATACAAGAGATATCCCTATATGTTATAATATGTGTCTTTGTGAAAGAGGAGTAGACATTTTAGATACAAGGTTTTGATATTCCTATATAAGGAGATAGCAAACCAGGGGCTAGGTGCGAATACATACCTTATATAGACTATATTAACGGGCTAGCTAGGATGGTCAGATATATTGGAATACAAAAGGAATAGTTATTTCTTGTGTAGGCCTAAGTATTGATAGTTTATAACAATGGTTGGGATTGGTGCACGAACAATGAGACCAATAAATTTATATTTATATCAGAGAAAGAACATTTTGCTTGTTTCCCCCGGGATTCGAATTAGGATCCATGGCCAGCAGGGCCAGCACTCTAACCGACTGAGCTACAGAGGCTCACGGTAGAATTGCCATAACGAATTTTCATCCGCGGCCAATGTTTCTCTACGGGACCCGGAAGCACTTACACGGGCTCACTAAATTATAGTGTCTTTTTTTTATAGATAAATTAACAACAAATGTCTTTTATTGTTTGTGTTGTTTGCATTTTTACCGTAGAGAAAGAACATTTTGCCTGCCTGTGATATATAGGCTACTAGCAGCAAACATTGTCGTGCTGGGCCAATCCTGTCCCGATATCGTCTAATCGATCGGGCCATTTCAGATGCGCCGATTTCGCGTCTGTATCGGCGAGCACATTGACGCTTAATCGGCCCAGTACAGTGTGTAACAAGTAACCCAGCATTCAGTCGGAATATACAAAAACTGGGCCATCATTGGCATGACTGAACAGGACCTGTACTGGCGATACGGTATTTTGCCAGTGTCGTCCCAATTTTGGTCCGATATAGGGCCGATTGTGTATACCAATGCTGGGCCATTTGTCACAAACAAGTGATTAATTCTACTGGGCTAAATTTCTTTATTCCATCTTAATTGCATTCCAATGAAGCCTTTTCATCAATTTAAATCGTGGACGAGTTAGTCTGCTGTTACGTATGCGGGTTTCCATGTGGTAGGACAGCGAGACTAGACTTTTGAATAAATGTTATCTTTGAAACATTGTCCACTACCATATCGAAACAAACAGCTGTTAAACGGAAGAGGATGTGACCATTCTGATACATTTAAAATAGAATAAATTAAGTAAAATAGAGCTAAACAGATACGCAGAACTATCGGTTGCGATGTTATCGACCAGCTGCAATAGTCAATTATGTATTAGTTCTAATAGCGAATATCATATAAAATATAAAATTTGTCATGTTTGGACTATCATTTTTAAAATATGCTAATGCTTATATTGATTCAACAAGGAAATTAATACTCCAGAAAGACTTGAATACTCGCATTCAATTGAATTTAATTAAAATTTTCCCCGAAAATTCCGTTGTTGCAGTATATAATGGCCAAATATTATATATTTATATACACTGAATGGTAAACAAAATCTGTTCCAGACTTAAGCTCAGTTTTCTCATTTAAATATTAATATAAACTGCTTACATTGAGGTCACAACCAACTGATATCATTTTACAAAACAATAAAAGTCCAGTATATATAGGAAACCTTTTATTTGACAGGTTAAACATACAACAAAATAAACAGATACATTTAAAGAGACGAGTATGACTGCTTATCTGAGTCTTCGGGGCAACTGGCATATTTTGTCATTAGTCGACGCTTCCGCCCTTCATTTCTATCTGCATTCCACAGCCATAACATTATCTCTCTCTGTACCTCGGCATCTGTATAGTCTTAACGCCGGGATTTTTCAAAACTGCTTCTGAAAAAAAAAACCCCAGCCCATTTAGAAAATTCAGTCGAAATGTCAGTAATCCGAATCCGTATTATAAGAGCAAGA
>JAQQZZ010080636.1:0-19427 GCA_030265115.1 Mopalia vespertina
AGGTTTCCGTCCCAAAGCGAAACAACAACAACAACAACAAACAACCGCTTGTACATATCAACCTGGTACTAAAAATCGTATTTTTTTAAAAGCGCATGCCAACTGAAAACATGCTAAACGTATGTGTTACTCAATGAGCTATTTTGATATGTATACAACACATTAACATAGCGCTTGAATGACCGGGCTTGTATATATACGCCATGTTGTTATAGATGCCTTCAATGAATCCATAAGCAAACGGACACACTGATGACCGACCGTATTTTCGAACTATGACGTCAGTCCCGCCTTTAAATTAACTAATAAAACCCCATAAAACATACTGAAGAACTACCAGAGAGAAGGGTCACTTTTATCGGTTCCTATCCAGAGTTTTGTCAGCTATGCTAAGTTCTGGGGAGTTCCTGCGGGATACAGCTCTGGATATAAACATGTGTGCTTCATGGAGATAAACATGAACTATTATCTGCGATAACTAGATGTCTTCATGATCATTCCCCATTCCTGATATCTTCCTGATTGCTGAAGAACAAGAGAAACGACAGAAACCTTATTGGGCTGAGATAAAAACTAAGATGTTGTCAAGATCAGGAGGATTGTGTTATACCAGGAATCTTTTCATTCGTGATACATGTGTTAGTAATGTGGAGGAAATTCTTCTTGAAGATGACGAAACTTTGGTGAACTGTATCCTGGAAAACTTCCCTCAGTCCCATAAGGCGGTAGCGATGACAGCTGTCAAGAACAACCAGATGGCTGGCCGTCGTCGTGCTCAGTCTGATCACAAAATCTAACTCGGACTTGGAGGCTTTGAAAAAACTGGATCTTCTTGAAAATTCAAATCTGATGTTTAGAACTGCATGTTCATTTTTAGTTCGTGTCTATCAATGTTGGGACAGACTGGAAAGGATCGCTGCTCATATTACATAACCCAGGGGTCAATTTCAACACTTCACAATGATTAATAATAGCACACACACAGTCTGTCAGAATTATGGATATAGAAGAAAAATGAGGAAATGGCGAAGACATGATATTTGTCTTTAAGCATGTTTTGTGAATAAGAACACAGACAGGATTTCGTTCCTATCGAATATCGCAACAGTTTTCGATTTTAAGTATAGCTGCACCGATTCTTTCTCCACTAGTTTTTCGATGAGTTGGGGTGGGGGTGAGATAAGTGCTGGAAACATTCAAAGACAACTTTTATGTGCGGAAAGACACCATCGGACTCGGAGACAAACTTAGGAGAAACAGAATATGGTACTGTGTATGCATCCATCTGCTATTACATATTTCCTCAGGCTTATTTTTGATTTATATAATTACGGCATCTCCGGCATGTGTCAACATTGACACCAGATTAAATCGCTAACAGTAGATTAGATATAGACCTTCAACATGGTAGGACGTCATCTAATAGCAGATTACATTAAATACGGCTTCGAACAACTGCCCCCAGAGCAATATTGTTTTTTGCTGTTGGATGTAGCTGTAGGAAAGGACAGGAGACTTGGCGCCTTTTTAGTTTTTCGTCCATGCATGGACTACAAGCATGAACTAGAAACAATGTAACCTGTATCCGGAAGTGGAATGAATCACGTGAAATATCGGAAATAACGTGACTTGACGCACAGGTCCTAATTCAAACCTAACTTTAAACCTGCCATTCAACCTAATCCTGACTAAAACCTTGCCCTTTTACAAACCTTTAACCTGGCACTAAAACTGACGCCATGTGTAACATGACGGTCTAACCGTTGTTAGCGGTATATATACGGTAGATATCAACTATATACGGTAGATATCAACTATATACGTTTTTTCGATATAACATTGTTTTGTTGATGAAAATGTCTTGAAACTGTAATGATTTCTTCTTCTCTGGTGGATACTATAACTGGTTCAACTGCATTTTTAAACTGTAATCGCAGTTAGTCGTCTCAATATATACACAAGCTATACATATCTATAAAGAGTATTAATTTATATAATGTTGTTCATATTTGTATGAAATTATTATATACACTTATCTAAATTTGTATCACAACAATACACAAAGAAGAATATGATGGTTTACAACTATTGGTTTTTAATGATGTGACACTACGAAAGTAAGTATTATGTTTACAAAAGAGGAATTAATAAGATTACAAACAAATTGCTGCCTGGGACTAGATTACAAAAGTGAAATTGACTATACATCGCATTTAGAGGTTTTAAGGTCTTGCTGGATTCCTTTGGCTCAAATTGAACCCAATTTTTTTTTATCGCTTGGATTAAAAGTTAGGTATTCAAACTATATGTTGGTGAAAAAAATTATTCGAAATTCTAATTACAAACCGTTAAATTGGTGCCTATAATTTAATTTCCCTTGATCATATATTCAAGTCGCTAAACTTTAATGTCCTAGTTCTTGCATTTCAGTTTTAAAGAGAATCTACATTTTCCAAGGCGTATTTCTAGAAAACTATTCATGTCAGAAACTTCAAATTTGTATCAGAGCACAATGCGATCTCATAAACGGTGCCTCAGTTTTTAGAAGTTCGTCCTTGATTTTTTTTTAATGTTTTCTGAAAGTTGTATTTTACATTTTTATAAGACTTTCCTTGCAATGTGGGATAGACTAAAAAGTCCACTGGGATCGTACTTATCAAAATTTCAGAGGCACCGTTTACTAGTTCAATGACTATTCTACTCGGTCAACTAATTTATTGAGTTTTATCGTTATTGCACTGCGAGAAATAAACCATGAAAAATACAGTCTAGTTTTTTCTCTTGATATTAACTGTTTTTGCAATATTTTTAGAAATAATTGGATTTTCACCATATTCATATATATGTAATCCTGAATATTCAAGCTTTCCAAAAAATATGTACATATCTATGGTACGTATTTATATTTTTCTGTATAATCGACTAAATACAACGGGTGTTTTGGAAATCGACCAAGGGGTCCAGCCAGACCTTTAAGCAAGAGTGAAGATTTACCATTGCTACAAGTCTCAGGCACCCAATCAAATGCGTGGCTGTAGAATCTGTTATAACGCCTCGGTCCACCAAGGGTTGTAATGTAGAGTAGCTCGGAATTAAACTCTTGGTTATCTAAGATGGAGTAGCCAAAGCACCATAGCCATATATGTAGCGAGGACCGTAGTGTAGTCGTATGTAGTATATAAGGCTGTAGAGCCTAGAGGCATGTATTATGATGGAAGGGAAGCTTTAAGAGTTCATCCGGCGAATTTCGGTTATAGTTCTCCCAAGAATCATCCAGTATGATCGTTTCACACATAAAGTTTGGAAGTGAGAAGCTATGTTTGAATTTCGAGCCCAATTCCTATATATATTACATCATATTGCAGCGATGGCACTGCTAGGCAGACACCAGAGTTCGAATCCCGGTGGAGACAAGCAAAATGTTCATTTCTCTTCAATGTAAATTTTTTTACAGCACTATAGAATCAAAACACTATACGGTCTTATTGGATTATATCATACTAAAGGGGAATTTAGTGATGTTATTCGACAATTAATTTTAGATAATAAAGGCGATAAGCACAAGGACGAGATTTTCAAGTTCCCCTTCCAGATAACTACAGACACATGTAAATTCCGTACAATCAGAATCCAGCACATGTGATCTGAATGAAGAAGACGCTTTTCGAGCGCCATGCTATATAACCTAGATTCAAAATGTTGTAGGAGGGAATGCCATGTTGAATTACCTTTAAGGGTGATTTGGTTGTGATTCTAGCTGCCTGCTTCTGTAAGGTTTATTTACGAACCGTTGATATCTTGAGAAAAAAGATCGGAAATTCATCAGACGTGTTAACATATAGCCGTTTACAACATCAGTGTATCGTACCTTTGCTATGGTCTATGAGTAGACTTTACCTCTGGTACAACTGTTGAGCTTATATGTTTGTCTTTTTTAAATAATCCGGACACTAGAAAAAAAAATAATGAAAATATGATACAATAGATGCAATTGATTTTCCAGTTGGCCTAACATGCACCCTTTTCCGGCTTGAGAAGGGACAGACGAAATTCCGTTTTATTCTCTCACAATACAGGTATCTAATGCGAACTTTTGTGTCTTTAAGAAAGTGAAGATTAACAGTATTTTCGTTATTTTGGAATAACACTTTCTTAATTTAAACAGATTCTAGTTCAGAAAAATTTGCAGGTTGAAACCCGTCCGGGAATCGAACCCATGACCCTCGGAGTTAGGCACCGAATCACCAGCAGTAAATGCCTAACTCTGAGGGTCGTGGGTTCGATTCCCAGACGGGTTTCAACCTGCAATTTTTTCTGAACTAGAATCTATTCAAATTAAGAAAGTGTTATCCCAAACTAACGAAAATACTGATACAGGTATCTACTTTACATCAGTAATGCTCTCCGGTCTCCATTAACTGTCGCAAAAAGTGATGAAGGAGGAGATTTTCGCCTGTAACCGTCTAATTCAGGGGGTAAAAAAGCAAGCCTCTTTTATTCCAATTTCCACCGTATGACATTTGTCTCAGTACACTTTGACAGTATTGTTTTAATACATTGACGATACTACGTTAAGTCATAGCAATCCAAATTTGTTAATAAAAGTTGATATTGGGTGACAAGAAATCAGGATTAAACCGCTTCTGTGCTATTTGCAATACCAGGAAGAAATCTTTGACACGTTGCAATAGATATAAAATTTAATATGTTATTGGCAAACACGAATACTGAATTGATTGCTTATTAAGTGGCATTCTGTCGTAAGGCATTACAAATACAAATCTCTATATTAAATACTTGAACTGTTTTTGTTAGACATTTTATTGATTTACGGTTTGTGTTTTAGTATAAACGCTATGGAACATGAAAGAATTATATACACTATTACATTAGTGTAGTGTAGTGTAGTGTAGTGTAGTACCGTTATGTTATGTTATGTTATGTCATGTTCAGGGCCGGATTAAGACACATAGAGGCCCTAAACACTTAAAATACATTTTCTGTAATTCAAAATAAAATAAAATTATATTTTCAAAACGAAACAAAGCTTACAGTAAGATGGAAATAATGTTTATTTGTGTATACTTTTACTTTCTTATTCCCATATTCGGCCACGATATGCAGTACATATTAGGAACAAGTTCGGTTTTAACTGTCTACCAGGCATTCAGATTCTAGTTTAAAGCCCTAGGCAGCTCAACCAATCGGTGAGCACCATCGAAAATCCAAGACGATCTTTTCTGATAGAAACATAAATACACTCTTTTCATATGACGACAGATAGGAGTAAACAGGGTGTGTGTGAGGTGAATACTTGTTTCAACAGATAGATGGGCTATAGACAAACTATACACCCTCCGTTGTGGCCATCGTGATTACTTTTTAGAAATATACGTCATTAGGTAGAACACAAAACGTAACTCTAGAAATAACAGAAATCCGTAAAGAAAAGATAATTGTTTCTTTAAGATATATTATTATTCTCTTTTCGTGTATGGACTATTTCGTAAAAAAAAAATTCAAAGCAAATTAATTTAGCCCAGGGTTTAAATGGTTAAAAAAAAATCATAGTTATTATCCAAGGGAGATAATTTAGTCTCTTTGGTCAGACACATTCAAAACAAGGAGGTTATCAGTTTTCGGAGAGAATCGTAAATTATCTTGACACTTTGAAACTATTCCAAGTGTAGTAAAATTACATCATGGTGTATTCTTTCTATTTAAGTACCTCAGAGAGTTTTCTTTTCCCATCTTTTGAGTATTCCTGAGATGGTACCGCAACATCTACAGTTTTTCAGTGTGGGGACCTTTATTACAGATTAGACTAATGACTTTCCTGTTAGTATAGTGCGCATATAAGCTTGTAAGTCCTTGGAAGTAAATAAAATACGTTATTGACAAATTACTGGTTTTTTTTTCATTTTTCGTATTTATAAAGTGTGCAACACATACATTCGAGAAAAATGAAAGGTAAGTGAAGAAAGCACAGTTTAATTTAAAAAATGGACTTGTCCCTATCTAATCTTTAGAACAGAAGACAGGCATTGAAACGAAAAAGCCCCAAAAGCACGTCACCACTCCACTTCAAAATGGCTTTTACAAACATACCTGCTTAATTTATTGCTCGAATGTAGGCCCTATGTGTCACACACTTTATAAATACGAAAAAAATCAATTACGTATTTATATCCTAGCAAGTATTTACAGGCCAGGCCACCATAAGTGTGCAAAACATAAAGGATTAAGATGGCCCCTAAAGTTGTTTATCTCAAAGTTCAGTCTGTGCTAAAAAGCGTGACATAA
This sequence comes from Mopalia vespertina, assembly GCA_030265115.1. NCBI lineage: Eukaryota > Metazoa > Mollusca > Polyplacophora > Chitonida > Mopaliidae > Mopalia > Mopalia vespertina. Next base: position 6,304 of record JAQQZZ010080636.1, read on the forward strand.
AACTAATATGGTTACTAGAGATACGATTTGTACTCTCGCATTCTCCGTGATTTAAACTTATACAATAACGCGAAATTTATATCGTTACTTTTGGAATGCATAAAAAGGTGTTAGAAAGGCGCTATATTGATGTTTTAGGCTGCTGATGTAACGGATACTTGGATCGAGTTGGTAAATTGGTTTCAACGAAAAAAAGCAGCTTGGCTCCTCCCCGAAATCGAAAGAAATGCTGTACTTTATAGAACATTTCTGGTGGAGTTCACTAAGTGTATAGAAGATACAGTAAAGACACGTAAAGAAGCTCAGAGGTGTTAATAAACAACCGTATTTAAGGTTGACTGCGCATCAACAACGCGTCCATTTAAGAACACTGAAACATTGACTGTAGTTGAGTTTACAACATAGTTTGTAACAGAGCACTCGCTTTGCTGTCGTGCTGCACGAAATCAACGTATAGAACACTGTAGTTTTATGTAGTGCAATTCATACTTTATAGAGGCTACTCTCGAACGACAGACGCGCTGCAGTTGTCAGCTGCTTTGTGTAACATTGTGACGTTATTTGTTTGCAATGTGATGACGTCATTGTCAATAAAGTCAACCAATGTCAAAGCATAGAGCCCAATGGGAGTCTCGTAATGTCAAAAAGGGTGCGTTACAGGCGGTCCTCTGACGTCAAACGGTCGAGATTCATAGACTTTTTAGTGCCGTCACAATTAAAATATGTGTTTGACGTCATTTAAAAGCTCCACTGTCACGATTGCTGTGACGTCAGAGGACCGCCTTGTAATTGTAAAATTACCTCCCTTGCCAATTTCCCGAGTCCATTCACATCGGACGCAACGCGACGTCGCGTCACTTGGGTCTTGTTCACACTGGGCGCTGCACAACACGCTTCATTCCTATGCTTTAACATTGGTTGACTCGCTCAGGTAATGACGTCACAATGCAAACGAATAACGTCATAATGTTACGCTAGAGAACACGCGAAAGTAGTGTTTTACATTTGTTTTTGTGCAGCGCGACAGTCGCGTTGCGTCCGGTGTGAATTGGCCGTAAGCTGTTCGGTAATTTATCTCGGTGATTTAGCTCAGAACCTTGAGCTAGTAAAACATGTCACAATTTGCCAAATTCTTCAGACCTACCCAAAGATTAAATATACAGTATCACCTTGATAACCCAAATTAATTTTAATGGTCTTACCTGTTGTGTTTAGATGATTCTGTTTACCTGGCGGATGACGACAAAAGACAAGAGTATGTACTTAACGAAAGGGGTAGAATCTGGATAGGGTGTAACCAGAAATTCTACCCCAGACCTTGGAATTTTGGTCAGGTGAGTTCAAAATGAAGAAAATTCCATCTAAAAAGGCAGTAGTTTTTAATATTATGTAGAATGGTCCATGTATATCTCATTCTTAATTTTCTGAAATTGCCGCTATAATGCACGTTCAATTTTTTAAGTCAGCCAAAGCAATGTTGAATTTCTGGACAACTGGACTTCAATACTTTTTTATTTATTTATTTATTTTATTTATTTTATTTTAGTAAACACAAAATTAATAATATATATGCTGTCCGTTGTTTGTCCAAAAATAAATACTGCAAATAAACGCCACCATTTGTATGGCAACATACTCTGGTTCTTTTATTGAGGGAGGAGAAATTAAAAGTCCATTAAAAACTCGAGTGAAAAACTAAAGATACGAATTTTGCAGTTGAAATAATATATTTTGTTGTCCATCGGCTAGTTGTTCAAAGCTCTGTTCACTAAACCGGACTGTCAGCGGGCGTTGAGTAACAATGACGTGACGTTCATTTAAGTGTGGTGCTGCATCAAGGTGTAATCTATTAGGTTAACGGATCTTTGAGCTACCAGCCCGAGGCGCAGAGGGGCCAGTTGTTCGGGAGACTATTAGCCGCTAACACCAGATTAATTCGCTAATAGTGGATTAGAGATTGGCCGTCAATATGGCATGACGTCATCTAACAGCCGATTAGATTTAATGGCGCTTCGGAAACCGACCCTAATATATAAAGCCCAAATGCATGACGATTTTTTATTCCTATTTTTATTTTATTTTGGTTAGTTTGAAGACCCGTGTCTGATGGTGGCCATCCAGCTGCTCACGAAGAGCAACATCAACTCAACAGCAATGATCAGTCCTGTGTCCGTCATCAGGGCTATATCAGCATTGGTAAGTTCATATTTAAATTGCAGAGATAGAAACGTTTGCTTGCTTTAACTGGGTTTTAAACTTTGGTCAGAGAACTGCAGTGTATTTATCGAGGAATGGTTCTTCGAGGGTTCTGTAGAAAAGTGGATGGAACCTCCTGGAACCATTTCGACAAAAACGGTTCTTTGATATAAGAAGGAAGGGATAAATACTTCCATGCAGAACCAAAAAAGGGTTCCACCAGAGCCATGACTGAAGAACCTTAAAGAGATCCATTAAAGCCATATTTTTCTAAGAGTGTAGAAAGTAGGGCTATTGGTAAGTATATAGTCTACATGTCTTGGAGAGTTTGTTTATATCGAAAACGATTCATCACTTTTAACATGTTGATAGACATCCCTGTGCCCATAAGGTTACTCACTGTAAATAGATGTGAGTATATCTAACGCATGAGCTGATCCATCATTTTGTGTTAATCGACATACCTGTGCCCATACTATTACTCCCTGTAAATAGATGTGAGTCTATCTAACGCATGAGCTGATCCATCAATTTGTGTTAATAGACATCCCTGTGCCCATAATATTACTCCCTGTAAATAGATGTGAGTATCTAACGCATGAGATGATTCATCATTTTGTGTTAATCGACATCCCTGTGCCCATAATATTACTCCCTGTAAATAGATGTGAGTCTATCTAACGCATGAGATGATTCATCATTTTGTGTTAATCGACATCCCTGTGCCCATAAGATTACTCCATGTAAATAGATGTGAGTCTATCTAACGCATGAGATGATTCATCATTTCATTTTTTTTTTACAAATACATCTATCCATTTTGAAAAGTTTTTAAAAGCTATTAGACATCCTTGTGGCAAAAACAATACTCTTTAGAAATATCTGGGGGTTTATCCAGAACATGAGATGATCAATCGTCTTTTATTATTCGACACCCTTATGCCAGTGTTATTGATGTTAAGAAATATATCAGCAAGTGAGAAGTGAAACGCCTTGGGGGAAATGTTAACTTCGGGAACGTACTTGCATTGGTTAGTATATATGAAGCGCAAAGTGAAACTGTTTCTACATTGTAGGCGAACAGTTCTGATGAAGACGGTGGAGTATTGACTGGCCGCTGGACTAAGGACTACCCCTCGAGCTGCACTAAACCCTGGACGTGGAATGGTAGCGTGGGCATCCTCACACAGTATATGGAAACACAAAAGGCTGTGGAATTCGGCCAGTGCTGGGTGTTCTCCGGGCTTGTTACCACATGTAAGTAGACTACATGCTTGATGCAATTATCCACGCTTCAAAGTGTTCCTGTGGACCAAGCTAGGTTTATACCATTTGATTTAAACCGTCTCACCCCTATGCCTTACGTACAGCCCGCTTGGTCATAAACCACGACCATTTTGAATGTAGTGATATTCACTAAAACGGCGTAAAATGTGCGATCGTAATCAGATAATTTACAGCTGTTTAAATACACGGAACTATGCTGTTATGTTCTGCAGCTGTAGACCAATGCGATTCCCTTAATGAAGATACTAACAAATTTCATCATTCTTAAATCAAAATTTGTTTTCATTAAAGGGTGACCCACATTGCATATTTTCAAATTTTTAAGCAGCTGAATTTTTCGTAACTGTGCCTAAAAGTAGTGCGCCGTCTCGTGACTGCCTGGTAAGATAGTGATTGCGCGGGTTTATCCCATAGCTCCCAGTCTGCGTTTAAAAGCTGGATGGACTGAATGGTTACAAAATGATTTATACTAAGCCAACGCAACGGAAGTTTTGACAGTTTGGAAAGGGAGGTAATTTAATGTTTGAAAGGCGGTTCTACCTCGTCACAACTTTCGTGATAGTGGTGTTTTTAAATGGCGTCACACACATTTATTCATTCTGACTTGACTAAAAAAGTCCACGAATCTCGGCCGTTTGAGGCAAAAGGACTACATGCAACGCACCCTTTTTGACGTTTCGAGACTCCCATTGCACATTGTATATCCCATTTGAGAAACTGAGATTATCAACAAAGCTGCAAGTCATCAAAATCAGAGTGCCTTCAGATTCGATTGGACATGTCCGATTTGCCACTTGTGTGTGTGGTACGCCAAGCTTTCGTGACCATTGTTCGAGGATTCCAAATCTCAAAGCATAACATGTTGACTAAATGTTTAACCGGATTCCCGTGAGCGCCTTTGTTAAGGCTTTGTGCATGTGTTTGCTGCCAGATTTTTCACATCCGGTGGATCGGCCTATTGATGTTAGATAAACAAAATAGGTTCAAGGTATGTCGGGATTCTGACTTGTCAGACTCTTTAAAGAATTGACAATTTTTGTTAACTTGGAGTATAAATAAAATTGGGATTTTCATCTGATTAGGAAAATCTTTAGTTTAGCTTTGAAAAGCTCCGTGACAGCACGTGACCCCAATCCATTACTTTGGCCTACGACATTTACCGGATTTCCCATTTTGCACTGCTATTAAAAAAAAACATTTGCGCCTCCACATGTTAGAGAGGTTTGAACCAGTTGGCACTCATTGTTGTTTCACCTCAGTTAAATTATTAAACGTAATTTATTTGTTTTAATTGCAAAGCTTCGACTCTATGCTAAGAACGTATGGTATAATAATGAAAGTAAAGTATGCTGCTATCTGTATTTGTTGGCAACTGGTTACTGGTATTGGTTTAATCAAAGGCTTGTGTTTAAAAAAAAATTAGATATAGCATGTACTTCGTGAGAATGCATCAGGCTTACCATGAACTCGTTTAGTACATAAACAGTAGAATATACTAACATCTAAATCCAGTGGAAAATCTCAGAACTCCTGATGTCCTTGTCTTCACCCCTAGAATTAACCGACTGATGGAATACCCATCCATGGACAGCTTCTTCAATGTTTTTTTACTTTAATTATTTACTTAGTATTACGAGCTCTTGGCATCCCGACCCGAAGCGTGACGAATTTCCAGTCAGCTCACGATACAGACGGGAGCATGACGATAGACAGTCATTGGACAGACGATGGGGAGCCGGAGGACTGGCGGAATGACTCTATCTGGTAAAAAAAACCAGGACCCTTTTTGATCATTTAGAAAAAAGCCTTTCTAGAAATATGTATAGTTTTTCAGACTCATTCATGGGTTGTATTAAAGAAATTAAAACTCCTGAGCTACGCTAGGTAAATATTCAGTTTAACGAGTTTTATCCTCATGGCGGGGTCTTTCTCAAGCACTGGAGAAATGCCCTGATATGAGTTACGACATCTTCTCTAGCCAAGAGTTTTATTTCGATCTACTCTGCATTACAACCCTTAGGGGATTGTTCGCATATAATCGGACTCGGTTTCCAAGCGATTGATTGGATGTTAGGGAACTTCTACACAACCTTTTGGCTAGCGAAGATGCTAAACATATATGTAGTGTAGTATGTCCTTGGTTGGGGTTTAGCCCGGGGCTTACGGTTTACAAATTAGACTATTATCATCATCTTCCCTAGGCAAGTCTCATGTCTCCACGAAGTTCTGTCATAAGTCTTGCCACACTTACCAAACAAACTTTAAATTAGTGGTCTTTTTAAATCAAGAAATGGTTCGTTGTACATATAGAGGAGAGTAACTGTGACCAAGTAAGCTAAAGGGAAGCATCTGTTTAACAAAAGTGGTTTGATTCCGATGATCCTAGACAACAAATTAGCCAGGTCAAGCCATAATGGAGGGTATTGTTGTTGTATTTTCATACCGTCCTGTGCCCATTTCCACAAAGCCTCGTTACGGTAAGGTGACATTAAGGTGACCTCAAGATATGGAGATTTTGTGAAAGAGGCTCGTCTCCTTAATCTAGGACTAAGGCAACAAATAAGGTCGCCTTGGCTCCAGGAGGCTTTGTGCAGGTGGGCCCTGGCTTTACAGAAAGTTGAAATCTTGTTGCTTAATGTATGGGGGCTTTGAGAAAGAGGATCGTCTCTGGTCTAAGAGAAAATACTAACCCAGCAAACACACTACGTAGCTGCAACGTTGTATACTAGCTATACATTGGACATGTTGCAAAGTAACCAAAAATCAAAGTTACTGCAACGTAAATCTACGATGAAATTTGGTTGTTTTTACCAGTTGAAACAACGTTGTCAAAAGGGACAGGAAACGTTGTAGTTTAACATTGTGACAATCGACTACGTTGTGACTTGGTTGTAAATTGGTTGGCGTTTTGTACGACGTAATAACGTCAAAACGTTAAATGATACAACAACAATCTAACAACGAAGCTATTACGTTTCTGTTTCGTTGCCATGTGGTTGTATTCTAAGGTTGTGGCATAACATAACTGATAGTCCACAAGATTCCGTTGCAACAACGTTACACTACCGCAATAAAACGTTGTCGCAACGTTGTTTGGTTTGCTGGGAAGATCACTTTAGCTCAAGGTGACTGTGAAAATGGGCCCTGCCTTTACATAGCGCTGAAGTCGTAACTTAATAATTGTTTTGTTTCGTTGCTTTTTTAACAGGAATTTCCACGTTTGGAATGAATCCTGGTTGAAGAGATCTGATCTACCGGATGGTAATGATGGTTGGCAAGCTCACGATGCCACACCGCAGGAGGAAAGCCAAGGTAAGGCGTCTCTATCAATCGATTGGTCAACTAATTGATCAATCAATTATTTAACGGAAAATCAATTACTTGAAGGAATTAAATGATCTGGATTACGGAATTGTTTGTTCGCTTTGGAGAAAGAGGCATATTCAAAATAAGAATAATATCATTTAGTTAAACCAACAAAATTACCGAACGTTCAAGAGTCATATTCATACTAGTATATTTAATTTTTTAATTCTCTTCTCCCTATAAGTTTATTGAAATTTTAAAACAACCAAAACCAGTTGATTTCAGACGAATTGGTTGCTTATTTTAACAAGGGGTCGGGAAGTAATTTTATAAGGTATTATGATTTGTGGTTCTGATTTGTATAGGTTAATTGTAATACAGCGCTGACTGAGTTGATTCAGTCCTACGGTTTTCACTTAATAATGGTTGGTTGTTTATGTTATCAGGTATTATGCGTTGTGGACCAGCTCCTCTGAACGCTATAAAAGAGGGGCGTGTCTACCTGAACTATGACATCCCTTTTATCTTCGCCGAGGTCAATGGCGACAGAGTGCACTGGGTGGTAAGTTATGGTGTTATCAACGCCTCAATCCTTTCTTTCTCATTAATCATAAGTTACTTTTCGTTGAAGACTATGTCGAAAAAAAAAAATTCTGAGCTGATTAATTTAACCCAGAGTTTATATTGAGAGCATGGCATTAGGGTACCAAAACATCCATCATGATAAATTGAACACTGGGGGGTTTATTTTCAGATAGATGATGATGGTAACATGGCGGTAATGGATGTAGAGAGGCATGCTGTTGGTCAGTACATCAGTACCAAGGCTGTAGGCACCATTGATCGGGAAGACCTCACCCACCAGTATAAATACCCAGAAGGTAGATTAACCACAAGTCAATTTGTTTGTTTGTTTGATTGGGGTTTAACGTCGTATTTAAGTCTTTTTCAGGCGTGGCAGTACAAACACAGAACTATCACAGGACGTAATAGAAAGTCATCACAAATAGATCGGCTTCATGTTGCCCCTTAGCTCTGACAGCACTCTGGTTATCATCCCTTAAAGAGCAACACAAGCACCAGTTGAGTCCTCAAATCCTGTGCTGCTAAGTTTTCCTGCACTCTGGTTGGTCAGCTAGTTTTGAACTATCCAATGATAGATCAGTGAAGTCTGCTGTACACAGGATTTGATGATTCAAGTGGTTCTGGTGTTCCTCTTTAATGGATAATAACTAGAGTTATGATCGGGTTAGGAACATCAGAATTTTTGTATTGCATTTGACAGAAAAATGTTTACTTATGTAGAAAACACGGTTTTTGGTAGTCTTGTCCTTTAATGCAAAATGTGCATTTAGAAATTTAATATCTGTTGGATAAAAATATTAATTGCGGCTTGTTTCGTTGAGTTTGCTTTCAATGTTGAATATTGTAAGGAGTTCTAAAAATACACTGGCTGTTCCACTATCAACCACTTTTTTGTACAAGTATGTGATTTGATTATCAAGCTCTGTGATATCTTGGTTGTGTACAAAATTTTAATGTACTGGCAACAGAATTTAATGACATTTAAACCAGACTATATTGATCAGAATTTATTTAAATTTTTGGTATACCAACACGCTTTAATATACATGTATTTTTTGCTCTCTCCTGTTAAAAAAACAAAACAAGGCATGCCTCAAATTCCCCCCCCCCCCCCAATTTCTCAGGGGAGAGCTGTGAACTTAAACCCGGGTGATTTGTTGAAGGTACGTGTAACTTGCTTGTGTCTAAAGCTAATACGTTTCGGCCATAACTCAGCCACAGGAGTCTGTCTTGTAGGGTTTCTTATCCTTGTTCATTCTATTTTGCCCTTTCAATCTAATGACATGTTTTCTAATTGAACAGACAAAATAGCCTCGAGAGAACCTTTTGTTTTGCCTTAAGACTATATAACCATCTTCAAGCAATTTAGGAGGTTTTCTACTGTATTTAACAGTGTGAAATGGACAATCTGTCATCATTGAACCCCATCCATCATAAAATGGTAAAAATAAGCAATGCACTCTCCCTACCTAAACCTATCCATGATATTTTTCATGTCCGTGTACCTGCCGGTCAATATAGTCTGGTTTAATTTAGCATAGTCTAATTTTGCTGGTTAGTTAACAATTAGTATTCTATTGCTAGAAGTATTCTAAATGTAGCAGATTTTTCATTCTATACCCAGTTAAATGTTGACATTAATCTGAAATATATTTGTATTCTAATTACTCCTTACATCTGGTACTCTAACATAGTAGTACTTACTGTTTGTTTACTGCATAGTTTTAATTAAATTTTTTCATTGGAATAATAATATTTATCATTGTTCAAATTGCTAGGACTTATGACATTTTCATATTTTTAGCATACGGTGTGGCATCTGTCATTGGAATTAAATTTCATACATTTTACATTGTTATTGAAAAAAAGTTTGTTTCAATTGTAATTTTTTTGTGCTTGTAACGTTGATGTGAATTACTCTTTGTTTCATGTTAAATCTTCCATCATTTTACAGCTTGTAAATAAAGTTACTATTTTTCAACTCACTTGATTTACTGTTGACGTTTTTGATTTTCATTAAGCAGATTGACACAAAACTTCATAGCAGGTATTGGCCTGCGGCTTAGTGGTAGCGTGTGCACTTCCTAACCCTACTCCAATTTACTGTTCACAGGATCGAGTCGGTCGACCATCAGGTATATGAGGGTGTCACACGATGTGGCTCCGGCAATCACGGGGGTAGTTTTTACGCGGTTTCCTCCCAGTTGTCCACCGTAATAAGGCAAGGAACAGTGTGAAGAAGACAATCTGTCGTCATATAAGTGAAATACCCTTGAGTACGACGTTAAACCCCAAACAAACAAATCATAGTAGGTATTAAAAGGGAAAACCTGTTTTTGATCTGTTGTGGTCAATTGTCCCTTATTGAGAACTTCCCGCTAGGGGCACTAGTGTCTAAAATCAAACTTGTGATGTAGCCGTATGGGGATTGCTCGGACAGTGACTTTTCTCACAATCTTACATTTATTTTTCGCAGGTGGTTGGAGGGAGCTTCATGTTGCCCTGGTGCTCTCAGAGCTAAAGGGGAACAGGAAGCTGATCTGTTTGTGGTGTCTGTATTTTGTGATGTCAATGTTTGTTGCCCGTGGTGTCGAGGGTGGTTTCCTTCACCCATTGGGCTGGCACATCGTTATATAAGTGAAATACCCTTGAGTACAATGTTAAACCCTAATCAAACAAACAAATACATTTATTTTTCCACTGGACTACTTAAACTGTACTAGCATAGTAAAGAGAAACTACAGGCTGCAATGGTTTTCAGTGCCTGTGGTTTAGTGATAAGCGTGTGACTTACTTATACTACTTCCATGTACCGCTCATAGGTTCTAGTCGCCCCAGTCACACAGTGTGGCTCGGGCAATTGCTGCAGTGGTTTTCAAGAGGTTGCGTCTTGGCTTTTCATTGTACATGTATTTAAGCGAGGAACAGCGTGAAATGAACAATCTGTCATTCTATAGGTGAAATACCCTATACACATGTAGTTCGACAAACAAACGAAAAGCAAAGGTTTACTTTTGCAGGGTTTTGAAGGTCAATCGGGGTACAAAAGCATTTAGTCTGATGAAACTGGATAGGAACTTTGACAAATTTTCCCTGAACTCCCAACTTCATCGTCATAAGGCATATACATATCTGGACAGCTCTTAGAGGTCCTAATGAAATCAATTTCAAGTATGTTGGTTTGTTTGATCGTCGTCCTCAAACGTATTTCATTTATTATATGACGACGGATTGTCCACTTCACACTACTCCTTGCCTAATTATGGTGGAAATCCGAGAGGAAACCTTGTAAAAACCATCCCCTGGACTGCCGGAGCCACATTGTGTGACTCACTCATACCTGATGGTCCATGGATGGACTCAATGGTAAATTGAAGTAGGATTGCTAAACGCACATGCTACCACTAAGCCACGGCCACAGGCAAATTTCAAGTATGAGATGCATGCACATTCAGTAGTTCAGGCGACTATATAGACTGAAGTTGAAATATTTCATTTTTGTTTGGGTTAAAAAAACAGAATGACTTTGATCAATTCCTGGAATATGTTCACTCAACAGCGTTTTTTTAATACAAATCCTTTTATATCTGCTTACAAAATACCATGGTTTTCTTGAGGATGTTCAGAACAGGGTCAAAGGTTACAATGTGTGTCATTTGGGGCATTTCAGACTGCGGTTGTTTGTGTCATATCTAAGGCTGCAGCTGTTTAACTAGTAATCTGAAAACTACTTTGTCGGTTTCCAATCAAAGTCTGTATGAAGATTTAAGAGATAACTGATGGAAGATTTTAATTGGCTGTTTAAAAGTAAACCCTGTTCTGGCAATCCTCGAGAAATAGGCATCCTTTTATCAGAGGCTTTCACAGGCAACATTGGTCAGGTGCCACATACATTTATAGATCCCTGGGGCTATCCTTAAAATTACCTGGGTTTCCGGTAACCCTACCGACCCATCAAAATCTTAAAATATTGGGTCATGGTTTTATTTATTTTTTTTCACATTTTAAGAGAAATAAACTATTATGAAAGCCAAACCTTGCCCGAGCTGATATTTTTCAACGATTTTCTACAAATGGTAACTTTAAAGCAGCATTCATTTTCTTTTGCAATAAATAAGTCTTGAAACAATAACAGAACTGAATTTAGCGATACCGGAAGTGTTTCCCAGGCAGTGGCTTGGTCAGAATTCAAAAGTAGGGTGTCCAAAATGGTCATTCTGCTTCACTTTTTAAGTAACTGGGTGTCCAACTTTCCAGTTTCCCTATCTCCTGCATGGTATAGTTTCTTCAAACAGGGCGTCCAAATGAGGCAATTGTTCAATTCAGGTTGTCTAAAGGATGAGTGGACACCCCTCGGCCTAATCTCTTCATCTTTACCATGTCGAAGGACAAACTTTTCCCATATTGTGTCATGCTTGATTTCGCTGTCATAATGATGCGGGGCAAAAATGAGACACTGCCTTCACAGGGCTGACATATTGCGTGTTAAAGCACCAATCAAACAAATGTGCTTATCAGGGATAAAGAAAAAAACAATTGCGTACCTACCCATGGGTTTGTTACCTGAAACACAGATTTTTTTAAGGATGACCTTGACGTGAAAGACGAACAACATTCAGAGTCTTTTTTTGGTGCACATAATGTTGGCATATTTAATTTGTGCACAGCTTTTACCACTGCGATTTGGGTACAATTAAGAGCCCTGGCAGTACATGTATGATAAAAGTAATGGTCAAAACGTTGATATAAAATCAATTTGTAAACCAATTTTGAAACATGATGAACAGTCCTTTCTCAATTCAGTTATGACTAAGATAAACCATCACGATTTATCATCTCCTTTCGTTTTTTCAGTCAATTTTGATAAAGTGTCTGCATATTGAAAGCTGGAACTATTTTCATATTCACTAATGTCCAAAGCAACCACACAGCTTTCCCTCACCACACGCTCATTGTCCTTCAGAAATGTCTGTAAAATCGTGGAGCATTCCTTGGTGGCGATTGCTCCTAGGGCTTCGGCGCATTCATGGCGCACCATGGGGTTCTCCTTGTGGTCTTCTAGATTCTCCTTCAACTGTTGTATACAGGCTGAATCCTGCATCTGCCCCAGTACATAGGCTACTTCATGGCGAAACAAAGCACTACTACACTTCAGACCTGCATGTACAAACAAATATAACATCACTGACAAAATTATTTCTCAACTTTACACAAAATTTCACAACAATGCACTCTTGCAACAGAGGAATGGCTTTCACCCGAAATAGTCTCTTATTGAATTTAATATTAAAACCTCCAGCCACAATAGGGTTGGCCAGTAGCTAAAAAGGGAGATAAATCTGTCGTTCATATAACTGGTAGTGCCACCTATGTCATAATTTAACTAACCATTCAACTTAATTGCATATCCAAACCATGCTATTTGTTAGTGAATGGTATAGGTGGCAATTTCAGTCATATAATTACATAGTTATCCCCCTTTTGACTGCTGACCAACCCTATTAAATTGTATTATTAGTTGTCAATGACAGGGGGCAGTATTGAGTAACATATTTATCTCCCTTTAAGACCACTGACCAACCCCATTTTTCATGATTTCCTGAAGTGTTTGTTTTTTTAGCCCACAGTCATTCTGACTGTGGGCTATTCTCATCACTCTCCGTGGTCCGTCCATCCCATAACAATTCTTGTTATCAGTATATTTCAGGAACTACTACTCCGATAACTTTCATATTTTATTCATAGCTTCC